>JAMKCH010011370.1:0-118020 GCA_023653785.1 Ophioderma brevispina
AGAACTACATTCTATAAATTTGGACTGTAGTAAAAGGAATGAGAGACAGTGAGAGAGAGAGAGAGAGAGAGAGAAGAGAGAAAGAAAATCATTTACAGGACTAAAGTCAATAACATCACTTCAGTAAGATTACGATATATGGAGACAATAGTTTATTGGAAATTTTGAGATACTCTGTCCTTCAATTTTTATTAAAATTGTGAGAATGCAACATAAAAAGAAATATTAAAATCATTTTTACAGGCATGTGTCTTATAAATGGTTAGAGCATTGCCTGAGATAGTTTATTGATTTTTATTTATAGTAACACTGTAATGTCCAACTACGCTTGGAAGTATTTTTTGTTGTTGTTGCCCAAACCAGCTAGAATTTGCAGTATTTGCATTTTCACATACTTGTCATTTATTGTTATCACTTTCTTGATATAGCCAAACTGTAGAAATTAAATGGGATGACCCGATTTAAGTCTATACATTTTTCACCTTGTTAGAATGGCCTTCACACCAAAATCCCATCTGTAAAGTTTTGCGCCGATATTTCACCTCGTTTTTAAGTTAGACCTAAAAATGTGATTTTGTAATCCCATAGAGTACTGTGTATTATTGGTCGACCAAAATTGGGCATATTTTCACTCATAACATCCAAACCAAACATTATCCTTTAGCCCTAAGATTTCACAGGGTAAATGAGAAAAATAGAAGCTTTCTTCTGTTACCAAAATTTTGACCACTTCTGGTAAAATCTTGGGTTCCTGGGGACGGGGCTATATTAGCAATCAGACCATGGACCTTTAAAAGTAAGAATCAAATTGTGTATTATTGAATGGCCTATTGTTTTTTCACAAGAACACATGTTGTTGTGTAAGCACACATAAAAAAATCTGTGCATCATGCATTATGTTATAAGTGTTGTATTTCCCCAATGTTCAATTGTCTGATAGGCCACTTATTCTGTAATAATTTTGCCAAAACAAACCGATGTAAGAAAAAATACCTCTAAAAAGTTTCCTAATGCACAGACATCTCCTGAGGATCCCTGTCAATTTTGCTTTAGAAATAGATAGTTGAGCCAGTGTTACTGCGTGTGGAATGAGTTGTTGGTGGTATTTTCACTCGCTAAATGCAATGCAAATACTTGTGCACCTACATAAAAAATATGCAAAAAGGCTCTCCACATACAATGATGTGCAATCCAAATAACTCAATTCACCCGAAAAAGTCAAAATATTTGAAATGTGCAGGAATAAAAAGTAAAGAATAAGTCTATAGAATTCTGATAAGTTATTATTTGCAACTGAAAAATTAACAGAAAAAAAACAGCAGTGCTCAAAGATATAAATCTCCATTCAATTACGTGTTGAAGTTAAAGACACTATCAATGATTCACCCGAAAGAGTCAAAATATTTTAAATTTGCAGAAATGCCTTAAAAGTGAAGGATAAGTGTGTAGAATTCCCATAAGTTATTTTTTGCAACTGAAAAATTGACAGAAAAGGAAGAAATCTGCAGTGGTCAAAGATAAGAATCCCCATTCAATTACGTGTTGTAGTAAGTGTCCGTACGGACAGTAATGACTAAAATACCCAATTTTGTCGTTATTAGGTTGCTTTAAGTCTTAGCACTTGTAGGATATGTTAGGATACCTATACTTAATACAGACCTGCACAAATCTGATTTTTGATGATTTTTTTTGAATTTCTGTAGCAAATCACTGAGAGTGCCTTTAAGCAAGCTTGTATTGCAAGGCCTGTCAATTATGACCCATAACAAAACCAGGAACAAGTCATGGTTGACATTTCAAGTGTTAATATATTTCAAATAACTTGAAAATCCACTTTAAAATGACTCCATTTGTGGCAAACAAAAATATATGAATATGCCCTTTAAGGAACAAAAATTGAATTGCAAATAGAGATTTTATGAAAATACTTATTTTAAACTCTGAAGTTGATGGGAAAAGTTTGCCAATCCTTCCAATTTGTGTAGGAAGCAAACTTTTATCCAGTGCTACAATTTCTACTGCAAATCGGTGGAAGAGTAAGAAGAAGTACATTAACACGCAAATGGGGGAAATCCCTACTCTCTCCTCACAATGTCTATTTGTTGCAATTCTAAATTTAACATTTACTGCTAGGCCAAATTTTACAACTTCTTAGCTGTAATATCCATGTTTTCCCACTCCTTTAGGCATGCACCATTTAGTATCCATGGGGCATGAAGTATTTTGAGAACAAGTCAGGTGCGGATCTAGGGAGGGGGCGGAGGGGGCGCGCGCCTCCCGGTAATTCTGCAAAATCTTGCAAAATCAGCCCATTTTGGACAAGTTTCAGCCTTCAGCCCCCCGGTAATTTGGACGTTTTTCAAATCCTGGATCCGCCCCTGCAATTTACCCACCGGTGAGAATGGAAGCACTGATGGGGTAGGTTAAAAACCTTTTCCCTTTTAGGTTTAAAACCTTTTCCCTACCCAACTCTGTAATCTCAAAATTGAAAATAAAGAGGAAATAAAGCATTTGCATTGAAAGAGATAATTTTGCCACCAAAAGCACAGGAAAATTGTCCAATACAAATTTTCATGTCTCTCATGGATATATAATGATGTGTCTTTTTTCTTACGATTTTTATGTTTTCCCCCTCACATGGAACTTATCACTGAAAACAACTCATTACAAATTTTGAGTAAAATTGGTCCAGTTGTTCAGATAGTTTGGATTCGCTTTGATTTTGTCATTTTGGATGAGTTATAATTTTGAGAAGTGATCACACTATACACTATAATAAAAACAGATTAGTCAGTGGGGAACTTACCAAAATAATTTGTCAACTAATTTGGATCAAATTGAATCAAAATTGAATCATTTTGATATCAAAATTAGTTGAAAAGTTGACAAATATCTTGGTGGGCTCCCTGTTGACATATTTTCCATATCAAAATCAAAATTGTTTGAAGTGTGTCATTTTAACTGGCAGCTGGGACTCGAAACCCCGAGTCGAAGCGTGCAAATAACTGTAAAAAAAGGGTTTTTTTTGACTGTTGTGAATCCCAGCTGCCAGTTAAAACAACTTTTTGTGAAAATTTTTAACAGTGCAGGGAGCACCATGTTCACTTCATTCATGCAAAAGAAGTCAGGATTATACAATTTCTTGTCAGATGAGAACAAAATCTACTTAAGAGATAAATCTTAAGTTTATATTTGTATGTAACTTGTGTTGATTCTGATCTTAAAACAGACAGAATTGATGTACAGGTTGTGAGAGTTTGTAAACAGCCCTCTGGGAATTATATTTTTATCGTGAGTTAATATACTGTAAAAGTGGAAATTTTCGCGCTACATTAATTTTCGTGCTTTTCGCGCACTTCTGAGCTAGCGCGAAATTAAAAACCCGCGAAAATTTTTATTTTGTGTGTAGGTCTATGTAGGATAGCTGAAAAGAGCGAATTTAAAAACAAGCAAAAATGTTAAAAATCACTGAAACGCGAAAAATTACACACGCGAAAATTATCACTTTTACAGTAGTCGGTTGGAGAGGTAAAATGCACTTTAAGGATATGAATCTTTCCTCTAACACTAGAGACCAGCCTGAGTAACATTGTTTGATTTTGTGTATTAAAAAAAAAAAAGGTCAATGACCTGGGGAGGGGGTCTCAAGTTTGGTTTGGGTAGGGATGTGCCTGCGAGAGTGTGAAAGTAGGATCCATATCTATATCAATTTTTACTGAAAAAAGGGATAGCTATACCAGAGATGCAGATTTTGGGCCAAATCTAAAGACACTATCAGTGATTCATCCAAAAGAGTCAAAATATTTGAAATTTGCAGGAATAGCAATTTAAAGTGAATGGTAAGTCTGTTGAACTCTCATAAGTTACTTTTCCAACTGAACTGACAGAAAAGGAAGAAAACGGCAGTGTTCAAAGATATGTATCTCCATTCAGTTACGTGTTGCAGTAAGTGTCCTTAGGGACAGGAATTACTAACTATCCAATTTTATCCTTATTACGTTGCTTCTGGTCTTAGCGTTTGCAGGGTGTGTTAGGATATTTGTACTTGTTACAGGCATACTAAAATCTGATTTTTGATGATTTTTTTATTTTCTGATTTAGAAAATCTCTGATAGTGCCTTTAATGCAAATCTGCCATTTTCCTCTAAATTTCAATATATTTTGCAAATGTTATTTTATAAATTGAAAAAAATGTACTAATTTTACACACAAAAAAATAGATAATTTTGGCTTCAGATTGAGCAAATTGGACTTTTCCAACAAATTTTAGAAAATGTTGAAAAAGAGCCCATTTCCATACCAAAATTGGGATGAAAAAAGGAGTCATTCGTATATATATATATATATATATATATATATATTTGCGGCACATCCCCGTATGGTCATAATTGGTGTTGAGTACCCCCGGGGTCAATGTGCCTGGTTATGTAACTTTGAAATGGCCATTAGAAGGGGGCAAATTTTATGAGAAGTTAAAATTCATGAACACACATCCCAGTTGTTTTTGTATTAGGGGAAAGATTTGAGATACCAAAAGAGGACATACTCCTCATAACACAACATTTACGGCCACCGGAAGGGGAGTTGATAGTGTAAGGAATCTTGCTTCATTAACACAATTCATTTGTTTTTACATAACAAGAAATAGAACATAAAATCCTGATAACATCTCTATGGCGACAAAAGCAGGGGTCTGATATTGTAAGGAGTTACGATTTATAAACACTACTCACTTGTTTACAAAAAGCAGAACTTAACCCCCCGGGGCACTATTTGCCTATCTATCAGCACATAAGCACTATTTTGATTGGTCACTTGGAAGGTAATATCATGTAATTAGCAAATCAGAGATACTGTAAGAATGGTGGTATGGTTGCACAGAGATATAGAAGACCTATTTTGATTGGTTACTTATAGAGTTATCTCAACTTGTGGCATGTAATGAGCCAATCAGAGAGATCATATCATAGGTGAGAGTGCCCAGGGGTTAATATCCTGATAACATCCACAGTATATGGACTACCGGAAAGAGGGTTTAATATCATAAGGAGTTACGATTTCTAAATTACACAACCCACTTGTTGTTGTTTTGACATAACTTGAAATGGGAATTAAAATCATGATAACATCTGGTCCACCGGAAAGGGACCTAGTTTCAAAAGGAGTTGTGATTCATAAATGTAATCCACTTGCAAATATTTTTAACATAACACAAAGGTTCCTAGTTATCAATTGGCCATAAAATCCTTAAAACAGTCTTTGAAAGATATTAAATAATTTGCATGATTTTATTTGTACTTTCTTAATGACTCGGAGATTTTGAAATGTATATTATTTTGCATTAATTTGAAATATTTAATTCAAATTAAAGACAGTCACCTATATATTGCTCGATTCCAAAGTCTGAGATTAATCCGATCTTTTGTTTTGAAGTTGTAAATCTTTATATGAAAGTCTGAGATTAATCCGATCTTTTGTTTTGAAGTTGTAAATCTTTATATGTATCATTGAATACTGTATTATTAAAATTCAAGATCCGGAATTTCAGAACAAAGTTGTGATTTTTCGCACGAAGAACACTGATTTGAGCTTTGCTATTTCACACAGTAATTACTATGTGGACAAGCATTATGTACATGCAAAATACATGATTTGTTACAAAATTTAGGGTGTTATCTCTGGGAAATTCCTGTAGACGTTTCATATAGAAGTCCCAAGTATGCAAATGAGGTATTGCCATTTCATTTAAAGAGACATGAGGAGATTTCGAGAAAGAAGCGCCCCCAATTTTTTTCGAACCCGGGTTTTTTGCATATTTGGAATGCTTTTCAATGTATTAGACCACACCTGAAGTGATTAAGCCGAATACGCCGTCTTTATGTAATAAGATGATGATTTAGTACTTTCTGTCGTGCACGGTGTTCTATGGGGACAATTACGATAGTCCGGTCAGTTCAAAACAAGGTTTGCGGTTTTCTTTCGTGCTTATTTGTCCAATAAACCTTTGAAACGTTCTCGGTAGGTGATCTACATCCGATCAAGTGCAATTTGAGAGAAATTTGTATCCTCAAAAAAATCTCCTCCTGTCACTTTAAGCGCTACTGAACAACAATGTATAACACATGATGGAATCAATTGTAATACCTCATTTGCATGCTTGGGAATTTAATATGAAACATTTTCCGAAATTTCTGAGTCGACCTTTAATTGAAGCATTTTCAACAATTGTTTTTTTCTCTTTTCCTACATAACCCTTCCATACTTAACAAAATTATTGTGTAGTGGTTATATAAGCAAACAATGTTGTTTTCTTAATTACTGCTAGATTGTGAAATTTAAAACTTTATAGTGAGTTGCTTACATTATCTGTGTAGTATTAATATGAAAATCTGCTCCCCACTAAATGATATATTATTCCTACCCAGCTATATTCAATCCAATCTGTGTGTAAATTTTTATGTGTTTAAAAATGAGGGGAAATCCCCTTTCTTTGACTTGACACATCCATTTATATCTTTACATTTAATAATTGGATTTACTCTGCATGTGACATGATGAATTTCCCTGATTTATCATCCCTGCGCAACAGTATCAACCATGTCAGATTTTAATTTGCGCAAAATTGGTTCATAAAAGAGATGCTATTCCTAGAAGCATCTTCACATTTCTGGATGTTGCAAATTTGATGGATAGATTTGCTGCACACAGAGTCACTCTTTAGTTGCAGTGTATTGTCACTTTGAATTTCATTTCAAGTTCAAAATTTACCCAAGCCATGCATCACAATTGACGTACAGTGCATTTATCCAATTCATAATAGAACATGTTTTATTAGTTTATGAAGATATCACAGAAAATAGTTGTGTGTGAAATAATGAAAATTAAATCCAGAATCAGGGTTTAAAGGTCCATGGCCCGATCGCTAATAGCCTCGTCCCCAGAAGCCTCAGATTTTACCGGAAGTGGTCAGCATTTTGGTGTCAGAAGAAAGCTACTATTTTTCTCATTTACCCTGTGAAATCTTAGGGCCAAAGAATGTTTGGTTTGGAAGTTATGAGCGAAAATGTACCCTATTTTGGTCGACCAATATTAATTTTACACAGTACTCTATGGGGCTTACAAAATCACGATTTTAGCTTTCACATGAAAACGGATTGAAATATCGGCGCGAAACTTTACAGATGGGGTTTTGGGGTGAAGGCCAATCTATAAAGAAGAAAACTTCATATCCTTAAATCGGGCCATCCCCCTTTAATGATGGAGACAGAGTTGAAAATACTTTGAGTGATAGGAATTAGATCTAGTTTGATGGACATCACAAGGGTGCTGCATGATGGGAATTGGTGGGCATTTCTTGAGAATAAAAAGTGAAGGGGATGATATTTCACTTAAAGAGAGACTGGTAGGTTTTGAAAATAGTGCGCCCTCAAGATTCTTTTCAAAATTTATATTTTTATATGGTTGTAAATCTTTTATATATTGGAATCACATCACTAAATAACTCCCCGGTCCCCATTTACTTGTGTACAAAATGAAACATTTTCTCGGCTATAAAGCGACTGGTTATTTCATAACTGGATTTTTTGGTAAGATTAGCACCTTGTTACCTCTTCAACAAAATGAAAAAAATCATATGATGAAGGCTGATTTTTTGAGCTACAGAGCATTGAAGATTTCTGGCTTCAAACAGTTCACCTTTAAGATCGACACAACTTTTGATTAGACATCTCACTTTGAGTGATGAGCAGAGATTTAGTTCTGACATACATCACACGTAATGTCTGAACAGAGAAGCTGTGTATGTTTTTGACATTTACAAATGACAAACAGGGAAACAAGTTTGAAGTTGGCCTTCAAGAAAGTTTGGAAATATTACTCCGTACCTAGAACATCAAGCATATGTCTATGAATTCTGATTTAAAGTATTTTTTCTTTATAAGTGATATCAAGTTTTATTTTTTTTGCGTGTTTGTTTCTCAAACTGTTTTGAATAATAATACTCTTTTCCCTTTGATAACATTGCCATCAGATAGTTGCAGCAGCAAAGATTTTGCAACAATGAAGATTTTGCCACAAACTGGTTCAAAATTACTTCACTGCGTGACTTAATTTTCAGCATATATTAACCATATTGCATTTTGTTTGAATGAAAAGGGTGCTAAATTAAAGGATTCCTGATTTTGCAGTCTATTTAAGCCCAATGGTTTTGTGATTTTTTTCACTTAAAACAGGAAAAATTGGGTGTTTTAACCACTTGACCATGGCTAGCGATTTTTCATATACAGTGGTGTGCAGAAGCTCTTTTGAGGTCACCTTATATAAGTTCTAAATCCAGTTCACAAGATCAAAGGTCGCTATTTGGGTCATGACCTGTTAAGGCAGGGTCATTAAGCACCCAAATGTGACCAATTAAAGGTAGGGTCCAGGGTCAGTTAAAGACACTATCAGTGATCCGCCCGAAAAAGTCAAACTATTTTATATTTGCAGAAATAGCTTAAAAGTGAAGAATAAGTTTGTAGAATTCTCTGAAGTTATTTTTTCCAAACAAAAAAAGCAGTGTCCAAAGATATGAATCTCCATTGAATTATGTGTTGTAGAAAGTGTCCGTACAGACAGTAATGACTACAATATCCTATTTTGTCCTTATTACATTGCTTTTGGTCCTATAACTTGTAAGGTATGTTAGACTACCTAAGCTTATTACAAACATGCACAATCTGATTTTTGATGATTTTTTCAATTTTCTGTTTGAGCAAATCACTGATAGTGCCTTTAATTCTTAGCCTGCCTTATTTCCATTCCAGTCTTCTGGGCGTAATATTACGCCCTCCACGCACAGTGGTAAGTTCTGCAGGGAGTAATTATGCTCTCTGCGGTCAAATGGTTAAATACCTACACACGAACATGGTATACCCAAAGTTTGGCAAGTATTGAGCCCGGAATATGTATACGTCCAGCTTAAGTCTGACTCAGAGATTTGAAATATAACATTTTTTGTGTAGTACTTAAAAATATTCATCTTGAAGTAAGAATGTTACCTAAAATGCTTAATTCTAAAGTTATATATGACTCGGATTCTTCGTTTTCATGCAGTAACATTGTATGTACAGTATAACATTGCCATAGATACCGGTATAACAAATTTCTGATCCGGAATTTTATAACACTTGTGATTTCTATATGACGGACTTCGATTTGAAGCTGTTTTTTTAAAAGGTATTTCACCATGATTAGTAATCTGAAGCCCAGCTTATGTACAAGCAAAAACACGATTGTTTTGAAAATTGAGTGCCTCCTCATCGGAAATCTCTGAGTCCAGCCCTTTAATGAGCTGTGTCTTTGGTGGTTGAGTATGTCATATTTCTATATTGCAAGTAGTTTTTTTGATTTGTTTTATGAATATTCTATATGAAACAAACTGACCACTTTTGCAGCAACCATGACTTACGATGTTAGCTAAAAAGAAGGATGACCCTTTGCTATGCTAACTTCATCATAAGCTATTATACCGTTGTCGAATGTTTTTGATGTATTTAATCTTTCCCTGTCTCATCACTGATCTTGATGCATAATCAAAGACTTCATTGCAATGTCACCACTCGATTCTTGTTCACCCCAATTTCGTTGGAGTTTTGGTGACAGCACAACCAGGTTTTGGTGGGATAAAGGGAAATCCCACGATTTACTATTTTGCTGATTATGCAAATATCATAAGTCATGGTTGCTATGTACAAAGTGATCTGTGGTCTATTTGTTGTTTGGGAATTTGTGGTGGAAATTAACACAATCCGGGAATAAAAATAAAATGGTAAGTTTTCTCTGACAGTCCTTTTTTAAATTTTGTGAACTTTCTGAATTAAAAAGCCCCCTTATTTGTGGAAAACCACCATTATTTTGCAATCCTACACAATGACATGAGCATCCAAGTTTGGAGAGTGACAGGACCATGTGTTTTAACAAGAATTGGCCATGTGTTTTGACATTATACTCAAAAGCAAAAGGTCTAATTTTGTATACTGGCAAATACAAGTACTGAACTCTGCCATATGGATTTGATCAAGGGTGTATTGGAGTCTCATGTATACCCACACTGGTTTGAAAGTCTCATTTATTATGACAAATGAGAATAAGACAAAAAATATAAACGGCTACACACTTTTGACCAAGAATTTGGAGTATTTATTCCACTCCTACAATTCCTGTTTGTAAATGTGATGAAATTTTCATTGCGGACAAATTGATTTTTCATAAAAATCTACTTTTGTATGTCATTCTATGGCGGGGGGGGGATCACGATCTGCTCGATTTGGGCATGGGGGATTTGCAAACGGTAATTTGGGAACTTCTATGTGGCATTTACTATGGCATTCTCGGTCCCATGACATTAAAAAATCATCTCTAACCTTTGTTCAAAAGATCTTAGTACCCGGACTTACCCGGGTATAGTCCCATGCTCGGTTATAACCCCACCGAAAACTGCTATGGGCATTTACTAGGGCCAGTCTCGGTACAGTGACATTCAAAAATCATCTCTTAAAACCTTGTCAAAAGATCTTAGGAAGCGTACTTACCAGGGGTCCTAGTCCCATGCTCGGATTATAATCCCACCCCAAGTTTTGAAGAATCTGAAGAATTAGTAGAAAATCCTATTATTATAATCCCAACCATAAGTTTGTGCTGAAGGCATATAGAACAGGCACTTTGTTTAAAACCATTACTATTGGTTTAGTGATCTTTTCGTGATTCTTTTCAAATTAATTAGGTTCTATGTTCAGTTCATGTTACAGGTCGTTATTGATCACCACCCTCATTGACATACAAAAAATATCTGGAATAAGTTTAGTTCGGAAAGGCTGTGTGAAATTTTGATGCTTATGTGGTTCATGTTGGTGGTGGAGATCCCATATAATCCCACCCCCTAATTCAAGCTATGTTTCAGGTTCAAAAAGGTGGGACTTATACTAGGGTCAGTCAGTAATATACTGATAAATTAAGAAAAAATATGACATCAAAATCCCGTCTGGGGTTAGTGGATTAAACCCGCTGCAAAAATAGTGTAATTCAATAATCGGTCATTTAGATTTAAATTTTGTGGGACAGGCCTAGTCCTTTATGTCAAAGTCGCGCGTAACATTCGGATATTCGTAAGCCACCATTTTGGTCAGAATCTTTTGAAGGAACCTCCGATTGTTGTCAAACAAAAACAATAAAAAAAAGTAAGGTTTCCCTAAATAAATTTAAAGTTGTTATTTTAGCCCCCAAAGGGTCTTTCCCCTTCAGTCTTTGAAAACAGACTAGCACCCAGAAGTTTGATGCCGGTTGTTGACGTTTGGAATTTGTGTTCGGTTGGCCATGTCATTTACCCCCCTCGTTCTATGGGAAAATAAAATATTAGAGGGGCGCTATAACATACAAATTATGACCTTTCTAGGCCATACGGACAGATTGCCGCAAGGATTTTTCTGATTTTTTGCGGAGGTACAGGTAATAGCTTTTGCAGGTTCTAAATATACCAGATGTCAAAATTTGTGTCGCATTGCTTTTAAAATTGCTCTAAAAATAAAGAAGACAATTTGATGGGGTCAAACATCTGTGTACTGCAAATACAAGGTTACTGAACCAGAGGGGGTGTATTGAATCCATACCACAGTGCACCATTTGGGAAAATTTCACCTCATAAGAATCAGTGCTGCTCACCAAACATCCTCAATCTAGCAAATACCCAGGCGGGGTGGTGGCGGCCAAGTTCATCCTAGCGCAAAAACTGAAGAACGAGTCATTGGACGAAGTCACTGTGCGCGTTTATAAATAGATTCAGTGAGAGCCGCGAGTGGGATTCACCGGTTAAGGAGTCGCGACCGATTCTAATAATTGCCTTGCTCCTTAGTCCGGTTGGCACATTTAATTGTGCTGAAAATATCATCAATCGTTTTAAAGACCGAAGAGGGATTGCGACAGGAAGGTCAACGATTCATTCCAGGGTGTGCATAGGCTAAACTGGTACGGGGCCTTGGAAATGGTCCGCAGCTATAAAGAGCGGTGACCCTGCGATTGAAATGGAGGTCAAACCAGCCTCGTTCAAAATGGATCCCGTTGTACCGTTATCTACAAAAAAAAACACTACACTGGAGTTGATTCTCCTAACTCCAAGGATTTGGTGAAAAAAATATTTGAGATAAATATATTTTCGACTTTAGGAATATTGTGTCAAGTTTTGTGAATTACGTTGGCTAAACCTAGGGGAACGGCAAAAACGACGCGATCTTGGCCGGCCCCCTGCAAATACCCAGATGTACACTCATTTTATTCCCACAAAGCATTGTTATTGTTAAAATAGGAAGAGTGATTCCAACAGGGCCTAAATCCAACCTGTCTGCTCTTTGGAAACATCAGTTGAGAAAATCCGGACAAGTTGCAATGCTTTAATCACTGTAAATCACCGGAATAATAGTTTGACATAGAATTTGCTACCCTTGTGATAACATAGAATTGTGACATAGTTAATCCCAAATAATGAAAATATAGATATAATAAATCATAAAATAACAAATATAATATGAAGTTGATTTCAAAGGGCCTTAAACCCAAAGTCTTGTCATTTAGAAACTAACCATCAAACGATTAGATGCTTGAAATTGTGTTAAATTACTAGAATAATAAAAAACATCACCCATCATCAATTCCTATTGTCAAATGCCATTAGATATACATAGTCAAAAAATAACCTAGAAAATATAAACGCAAGGCAGCCATTGGATTTAGGCCCTTTTGGAAATCAGGTCTAAGATATATAAAACTGTAGCAGAGAAGAAGTACATGGCCAACATTTCAATGATCAATTTGTATAATGGTAAAGCTAAACTTAAGACCTCACCCTAAAAGTAGTAAAGCCCAAATTAGAGCTCTTTGGGTAAACAGCATGAATTTTATAATATTAATGACTCCTCCGGCAACAGCTGTTTCAGGCAGAAGATGGAAATGGCGTTTTTTAAACAAGAAAAACACACGCTGAGTTGATTCCCACCGTATGCATGCACACTGTTATTGACCAAATCTGTGACCTTTGTGGTTCTAATATCAATTAGTGCGAGTCTATGATATTTATGTAATGACTCATTGTTGATTAAGTTACAGCAAACTAAAATTAGCATACAAATGAAGGAAATGTCCTATTTGTGAAAAATGTGCCAGTGCCACTTTCATACATTTTTACGCTGTTCTTTAAAAAGAGCGAATTTAATCTTTTATCCAGTACAAAAAATAGCGAGGATCCTACTAATCACTTTGCGGAATTTGACTGCTTTTCTTTACTTCTGTCAAGAACTTAAGAACGCTTGAAGATGAAAAACATGAATGAACTATGAAAATGAAAATAAATTCCGCAAAAAGACAGCACAATAGCATGAACACAAGCAGTAAGCTGGTAATTAAATTCCCTTGATGTTCAATTTGAATAGTATGAGTTAAGTTGGTCATTGGTCTCTGAATCCAAGCCAATATCAAAATTGTTTAGTTTGCAATAGGAAACCTTTGAGCTATTATGGTTTTGTTCTTTAGCCTCTTTCCAGATGAAAACCCATTGGTGTGACTTATTAGGAATTTTAATTCCACCTCTATACTGTAGTCATTGTCCCACAATGTCAAGTCAGGATCATAAACAAAACTCAAAGTCACCAGCTTTACAAGGGAAAGAACCCTTTAAAGAGCATGAGGACATTTAGAGAGAAGGCCTAACTTTTTGTGCAAAACCCAGGTTTTTGCATATTTAGAATGCTTACCATTGTATTAGGATCACACCTGAAGTGAATAAGACTGATTACACCGTCTAATATGTAATAGATGATGATATGAGTAATTAATCATCGTGCACAACAGGAAAAATTTCAAAAGCATGGTTTTCTATAGGGACGATTGGGGTAGCGTCCAGTTCAAAACAAGGTTGAGGTTTTCTTTCGGGCTTGTTTGTCCAATCAACCTTCGAAAAGTTTTGGGGCATGTTATTATAAATGGAAGAATAATCTGCTCTCTTCCAATGGCCTAGACTATCATTGCGATTTCAAAATTGAGAAATTTCATATATTGTGCAAATGTGCCGGCCAGTGTGCTGTAAAGTCTGAACTACTGCTATACCCAAAAATCTCTGTTGATTTTTCATTAGAGTCAAAGTGACGTGGATCGGGGCAGACATGCTTGGCAATCGCTGCTGTCTGAATTAGAAAACTCAACAAATACCATTGTTTGAGTTGAAATTTACCCCAAATACTAGTTGCAAAACATCAAGCAACGTTTATGGTGTAGTTTGGTTACTTTCTTACCGACTTTAGTAGTAGGATTTTTTAGGCTGGTTAGAGATATTTGTTACGATATTAAAATATCGAAAACCGACGCGGCCCATTTTTGAACATGTCAAAACGGAGGTACAGGAAAATGTTTACAACGGACTCAATAAAACGCAGAAAAGAATGATGGGTAACTCAAATAGTGGCGGGCGTAGGGTTAATAGCTACGGTTTGTGTAGGGCGACCCGAAAATGACGTCGATAACTGTGAGTACGTTCTCATCTTGTCATCGAATGGTGGCTGTTATGTTAAGATCTCCAGCCTCAGTGGACCAAAGACTAGAACACAGGGGCCATTGGAAAAGAGCCGAACGAAAACTCAATCAAAACTCATACAGAAAATGGTCACTTGGTAACCCAGAGTTCCTAATAAGGGTAATCCAGTTAGCTTAATCGCATGATCAAGCTAAACAAATGTACATCAAACAAGGTCACATTACCTGTACAGTCACACCACAGTAAATATAAACGGGTACTTCCTACTACATATGATGTTAGTATTGTTCAGGCCCACGATTGCCAACCAAACCCCAGGGCCACCCCCAGTGTAGACAAAACTAGTATATAGATAGATAGTTCAAAGGCCAAGTATCTCGACGGGCGAAATGTCCATGCAATCTATGGCACAAGCTTGCCTATTGGGGTGATGAAAGATCCATTTGCTGTGGCGACTATGTGAGGGATGTGTATCGTTTAGGTATGAACACCCCGAGTTTTGAGGTATTTGTGAGAACCGCAAATTACACATGGTATGCTGGCATTGGCAATATGCCGAATTTTGAGAGTAGTTTATGTAACACAACACACACAGGCTCCTCTGAGTCACAG
This sequence comes from Ophioderma brevispina, assembly GCA_023653785.1. Classification (NCBI taxonomy): domain Eukaryota; kingdom Metazoa; phylum Echinodermata; class Ophiuroidea; order Amphilepidida; family Ophiodermatidae; genus Ophioderma; species Ophioderma brevispina. The sequence continues at coordinate 15,167 of JAMKCH010011370.1, forward strand.
CAAACCTAAGGATAGTTGTATTGAACCAAAACGACGGAGGAGGAAGTGCATAAATCACCTATCGCAAATTCATCCCCCACAAAACATAAGGACCTTTGATAAGGACACATAATAAAGGACACACACTGGAGATGAACAAAAGTCAAGGAATTACACACAAAGGACAACCACACAGGAGGAAAAGACATACAAAAAAGAAAAACCGCCCTATAAAGGTTCTGGTCATAAATTTCCAAAGCGTAAAAGGTAAAACGGCTGAGTTGGCAGACGCCTGGGAAACCACAGACCCGGGACTTGGTAATAGGACTGAGACGTGGTTGATGAGTCATCGCAGTTAGTGAGATCGTTAACTCAAAACTATACCAGTTAATGAAAGATCGTAAAACAAGAGTCAGACCGATCCTTGGAGGGGTTCTGATAGCTACCAAAAGATATAGTGGTAAGTTTGCCAGAGCCGATTCCCGATTTAGACAGTGACGGTAGATAATGTGGGTTCCCAGGGGGAACGGGTCGGTGGATCGAAAATCAAATCCTTGTTGGGATCATTTTTAAGACCACCAAGATCAGATTTGGCGTATTTGAAAACCAAAGGGATCACTTAGCAAGATCAAAATATTTCCATCATAGTTATGTGTGGCAGCTGGTGACTTTCACCTTGGATATAATTGGAGCACGCAATATGTATGGCCAGGTTCTCAAAGGTTAAAATCAGGTAAAAGAACTGATAAATATTGCCGCTGATTTCGGTTTCGAGCAGGGTCATGTAACATACTAGAGGCGAGATAGACCTGGATTATTTTTCACCACAAAACCCCACTAGTGGCTTAAGCCACGGTAGTCCCAGGGATAAGTGATCATGATGGGATTCCATCAGTAATGCTGGATACAACTGTTCAAAGGTCAAATCAGCCCCCAGGAAAGTCTATCTCTATCAGAAAAACCGAAGGTCTGAAACGGACGGCACGGAATATTAGTGCGGAATTTGCGGAGTAAAACCTTGCCGGGAAGAAGTAGCGCCGAAAACCCTTTGAATGAATCAAAGATAGAGTATTGACCTCAGTTGAAGTAAATTGCTCCCTCTGAAAATGGTGAGGAAAAGGGAAGAGTTCTCCTTGCGATAACACAACATATTTAAACGGCACCAAAGAAGAAAACGAGAGCATACAATAAAGCAGTTAAGAGTAACAAACCCGAAGACTGGGAAAGCGATTTCGGGAAATACGCAAATTTGTATTAAGAAGGAAACCAGAAGGAAAATCATATAGGAAGTGTATTCAGGAAAAAGGTTCAGAATCAAAGGAAACAATGTACAGCTTTATAAAAAATGTTTAAATAATGATAATTCCCGGGCATTTCAGCTTCAGAGATCCTGAAACCTGGGTATAGTCTGGTCACAGATAGTCCTCAGAAGGCTGAAATACTAGTAAAACCAATTCCAATCAGTTACGAAAGAAAGAAAATTTGGAAGATCTGCCAGAAGAGTTAAGAAGTGATGAAACCCCATCTATGCCGGACTTTGATATTAGAGGAGGTGGGTAAAAAGCTGGCCTGAGTGGAACCCAAACAAAGCCACCGGCCCAAGATGGGATTCAGCAAAAGATATTGAAAAACAACAGATGAAGAGATAGCTTAGCCAGTTTTAAAATCATATTCAATTTTCCGGATACCGGTAGTAGTAGTTCCAAATGGATGGATGCTTTCAAAAATACGCCTATTACAAAAGGGGGATCGCACATAGAACGTCAATTATAGATACGGTGAACCTCACATCAGTTTGACTAGTAAAAATTTTTAACACCTATTACGAACGCAAAGTCATGAACCTGGATAAAAACAACATATGGTGCGGAAAATCAACATGGTTTTCGACGAAACCATTCCTTTGAGACCCAATTGATAAACACAAACCATGAATAGCTTCTCTTCTAGATCAAAGGCAACAAGTAGAAGGATTATGATGGGATTTTGCGAAAGCGTTTGACAAGGGTCCCACACAGTAGTTATGTAAACTCGCTGTTATGGGGGAAGGGTGGTTTAAAGACACTTAAATGGACAAGGCATTTCCCAAAGGAAAAACAACGTTAAAGGGAATTCTCGTGTCCATCAGGGGACAGTTCCAGGCCCGATGGATATACTTATTGTGGTATTAATTAAATGGACTGGACCTCAGAAACTTGACATCTGAGTGTAAATGTTTGCAGAATGACTGCATTGTTACAGAAAAGTGGGCCGGTCTATAGGATGCGGGCATGTTACAACGAGATTAGATGCACTCACGCTGGGCAATCAAATGGCAAATGAAATTCAAAGCCCAAAAATGTTATTAGTTCTGAGAGTGACTCATGCACGTTCCTAAAAAAATTCTATACACTACAATACTGAGTGGCTGAAACAAATGAATACCCCTATCTAGGGGTAACTCTTACTTCAAACTGGACCTGGAATACACATTAAAAGTTGTCTCAAAAGCTAACAGAACTCTTGGGTTCATTAAGAGGAACTTATTACTGTGTTCCAAAAGGTAAAAACTTGCATATAAATCATTGGTTCGCCCAACACCCAACAAGGGGAGTATTGTGGAATCAATATGGGATCCGTCACACCAAAAGAATCATACAGAAAATAGAATCAGTTCCAAAACAGGGAGCTCGGTTTTGGTAATGGGCAGATAGATAACAAACAGGACAAAGTAGCGTTTCTACAAATGAAACAAGAACTGAGTGGGAAACCACTGAACTGAGAAGAAGAGGGACTAGGGTCACTATTTCACCAAGCCTACGGGTTGTCGCCGTGCCCATCCCAACGCAAAAAACAATCTTACGCTCCGGTTCCTGTTCATCAAGACACTGCACATTTACCAGATTTCCTGCAACAAAAAATGTTTGAAAATACTCTTTCTGCCCAGAACTAAATGACTGGAAGCATTACCATCGCCACAGGTTAAAAGAACCTGAAGACAAAGACATTTCAAGAAAAAACCGTCGCTCAATACTTCAACGCATACAGTAAGCGAACACATCAGTAACCATTGTACCTTTCCAGTGGCGTAACCAGCGGGGGGGCAGGGGGGGGTGAAAAGCCCCCAAAAAACCCTTTGCCCCCCCCTTCAGCCCACCCAAATGAACTGAATTTTGGGACAGTCTCTATGGAGAAGGACCCAACTTTGCCCCCTCAAAAAAGCCTTGGCACCCCTTCAGCCCCCATTTGCAAGGTCTGGTTCGGGGGCTCCACTGGTACCTTCCTACTCGTTTTTTCCCACTTGTAGGTGAGTTGAGAGTATAGATCCCGATCCATATTTCAATATTCAAAATATCTGAAATGTAAATGCAGTTTAACTTCCTCACTGAATATTTGTATACACCTTCTACGTCAAGTGATGTGAATATGAAAAAAAATGTATGGAAATTAGGTTAAAAATATCCTGCACCTTTATAACGTGATCATCATCATAACAAGGGACTTTCCGTTTTTTACATAATGGAAAAAGTGAGATATTACAATTCCAGAGCCGTTGTTGACACAGCCAACAACCAACTTAATCTCACAGTGAGCCACAAATGTCCGAGTGATAATTGGAGATATGGTTTTGCTATGTTACTACCTTCACAGTTGTGCTTGTCACAAACCAATCTAAATGGGCTCCAGCTACCTTCAAGAGTTTCGTGTTTTTCACTTGAAAGGGGCACAAGGAGAATTTTCCAGGGATACAAATTTCCCTCTAAATCTGTACTTGATGCTTAGTACAATACATACCTACTGAGCTGGTAATAGGTCTACGGAAAAACCACAGTATAAAGAACCCAAAAACAAGGCTGGTATTCTGGGAAGGGAGACTAACTTTAGACCTTGTTTTAAACCAGGGTTAGTCCTAATGAGTGGACCTTTTTCCCTTTCCAAATCTGTTAGGTGTCCATAACAGTGACAAAATTCCTCATGGTGGGCTGTTTCGGCCCATCCATGGAGAAATTTTCTCACCCGTTACATGTTTACTTTCACATTATTTTGAAAGGAAAAAGGTCCACTCTTGTATGACTAACCCTGGTTTTCAACCCAGGTCTAGAGTTCCTCTTTCAGAATACCACGCCTCTAAGTGTTGAACTTGCCTTCTGTCCAAAGTGTCCCATATAGTGCCCACATAAATAAACTCATCTTTTTATTACATAAAGATGGCACTTTTAGCATAAATCACCTCAAGTATGATATAATACATTGGTTATCATTCTAAATATGCAATCAAACCTTTACAAATGGGTCATTTTTAGGGAAATATTCTCAGTCTGTTTAAGAATTGTTTTGAATTTGACTAGAGTTTGAATAGCTAGGGGCACTCCTCTTTTTGCCAATATTTCACGTCATGGTTGTTTTCTAAGTGGTCGTTTGTTCACAAATGTTTTATCATTAATTCCACTTTAAGACCTTTTTTCTGAAGATTTTAAACACTCATCCGTAAGTTACAAGAGAGGGAGTCTGGAGCTGGTACATAATAGTAAAGTCATCTATTCAACCATCTGAGCCATTTTGATATATAGCACAGGCCAATGTCAAAATATTTAAATGAACAAAACAGACACTTAAGAAATTTAAAAAAAAACTTAATCTTGAAAATATTAATCCTTAAAAATAAAAAAAATAAAAAAAATAAAAAAAATAAAACACTTTTTATTTTTTTCAAATAGATTTCTCAATTACACTTTTATGACCCGTATTGGAATCAATGTGAAAATTGCATTCAAATGAGTACAAACAAGCCTAGTCTTAGATCAGAGGTTATTGAGATGGCAGTCCAATGACCACAATTCATTTGGAAATAAAACTGATGTGTGTGGTACAACCTCTAACGGGTAAGATCTATTATGCCCATGTCCTACTATGCTTAAATGTAAGTTAAGCTACAAGAATTTTCAGCAATCATTGGTTTTATGGGGTTAGGGTTTAAAGTTAGGGATCGGTTGTTAGTGGTTTAAATCCTAACCTAACCCTAACCCACACTCTTCACATTGCGTCAATGTGAAAAATAACCCCCCCCCCCCCTAAAACCAAGGATTGCCTCTATATTTTGCATCATTTTACTCAATAAAGGTCAGTAATTCATATATTGGCCAAATTGTATCAGATTGAATCACATTTTTAACCATGACTCTGCAGACTATGAGCCAATTTGGATTGGCTCATTGAATACAGATGTATACCTCTGCCAGCTCAAGTATGAAGTCGCGTACGCGGCGTATACACGGCCGACTTCAGCGCGCGTAGTAAAGCACAGCGCACTGCAACTGAAATGGGGGGGCTGCACCTGGTGTACCGCGCGTCGCACTCATACTTCAACGCGACAAGTATAGAAGGTCTATTTTGATTGGTTATTCGAGAGTATGTCAACGTTTTCCTCACATAATGAGTCAATCAAAAGTACCGTCAGAAGGTGGTCACTCAGGGGGTTTAGCTATCACGAAGGAGTTATTCTGATCCAGTGGCATAACCAGATGGGGGGAGGGGGAAGCCTTCCCCACACACTCAATTTACAGTGAAACAACATAGGCCTATATTGTATTATATACCTCATAGATAGATCCTTGCATCTGATTGGTTAAATGAGTCACATGACCTGGTATAGTTTCACTATTTTCGTATAGTACCTTACGCCCGGTATAGTACTTCTGCCCTATAGTAATGTTTTGGACCGGGATATAAAAATTTTTTTTGACCGGTATAGGAACTCTTTGACCAGTATAGTAATTTCGGCCCTAGCTGTAGTCTCGTTACTGCAGCCGAATGATCTATCTTCATGAGGTAATATTAAAACAATATTACCTGCCCTTTATTCGGGCCAAGTCAATCTATTGCACCCTCGGTGATCTCGGACCCGTCTATTTTCGGCCTCGAGTCACCTCGGGTCAATGATTTGACTATGTCCCCATGGACAGTCAATATTTGTATACTAACAAATTTTAAATATAATGCCTTGCCCCTGATGTTTGTGCCCCCTTTGCCCCCACCTGAAAAAAGCTGGTTATGCCACTGTCCCCTGAGCACTGCTTCTGCTAAAATCTTCTGCAAAAATTTCTGCATCTCCTCAGTTTTATTCTACCCCCACATTAACAGACCTACTTGAAGTACCATATTGGAAAGTTAATACTTCATCTATTCAAGCCGACCCTTTTTCACAGTGAATTTTCTTATGTACAATGAACCTGATCAAAATAACAACACAGAATGTCACTATTACCATGACATTTTGCGTGTCATCTAGCATATTTTCATCACTCCCACCGCAATGTACTAACTAAGCATTGGATGGTTTGCTCAATTATGTGATCGGATAGATACATTGAGCCGGGAAAAATATAGTCCCACTTGTGATTTCTTAGCGTGTGATTACCAAAGGCTTCTCCATGTGTACTATAACACTTAATGAACATATGATGGAAGTGGTATGAGTTAAAAAAGGCAGGTCCGTGACTTGAGATAGATTGTTAAATATAAGCACCTTCAAGGTTTCACGGAGCAGAAACATCAAAGTTCACACGGGGGCTTACAATCCAACTGAAAGGTTTGGTAACCTCTCGTGATAGCACCCTTCTTTGGTAGCTATAAACCTAGGGTCTTAGACTGTTTGAAAGTTCGAAATCAAAATAAAACAAATATATAAAACCTCAATACAGTGTTGTCAATTGAATTGATTATTATGTAATACTATAGTTATAAACTGGGCAACTATGTTCTGAAATTAATCAATGACCAACATGATTTTTTTCTTAAAAATCTAGTTTTTTACACATTTTCTATGAAGATTTGAGTGATAGAGGCCGCTATAACACTGTCTGCATCATTTGACCAAAATGACTGTAAAGTTATTTGGTCCCAAATGATCCCCATTCATATTTCAAGTGATTCCAAATGATCCAAGGTCATTTGTCCAAACATCCAGGTTAATTTGGTCAAATGATCTGCTGTCCACTTCTCTAAAAGTCTGAAAGAGTTTCGAGTCTTCATCCACATACCAAGGTTGTATATACTTAGTTTGAGGCTCCGTGCGACAAATTGTTGGCCACTGAATAAGGTGGGCTTTATCTCAATTACTCCTCTCATCCACCCAGGTGTGTACTGGATCAATACGGGAAGGTAACAGATTCATTGTGGCAAACCCCCATCAACAAAATTACATGGAGGATCTGGCCCAAACGCCAAGGGAATAAGCTTGCACGATACGCACTTTGAAGCACTCTCTAGGAATTCCATGATCTACTCAATACTGCCTCTTTTCTTAGGAACATTAAAAATTTTATTAGTAAGTGCGTCATAGTGTATACTGGCGTGGAATCTGGAAATTACATATGACAGATGCTCTCTGATGAGATTTTTTGCTGTTTTGAAATTAAATGGGAATTTTATACCTTTCTTTAAAAGGGCTGACTCAGAGACTTCCTGATGAGGGTGCCCTCATGTGCGGCTGACTCAGACTTCCTGAAGAGGGCGCCCAATTTTCAAAACAAATCATGTTTTTTGCATATACATATTGCTTGTCATATACTAATCATTGTGTGAAATGCTAAGCCAAATCAAACTCCTTCTATAGAAAATCACAACTTTGTTAAAAATTCCCGATCAAAATTTTTTGTTGTACACAGTATCCTATGGCATAGTACACTGTACATAAATGTTTACTGCATGAAAAACGAAGTCTGATTCTTCTCTAACTTTAGAATTAAGCTTTTAGTGACTCTCTTTTATTCTACACTAAAACCAAACTCGCTTTGTTTACTAATTTGAAACTAGTAACAAGTGATGTCGATTTTTACTACTAATAATTATTCTTCAGGCCCGTACTAATTTATCTAACTGTAGTAGCAGCTGCCAAGTTTGCCTGACACTCCATGTTAATAAGGAATTCGTTAGGAGGTTCCTACAATTGGGTCCACTATTAATTATGAGGGGCTGTTCTCTAGTTTATAACTAGTACAAAATGTCGATTTTTACTACTTTTGTTAATAGGGCAGTTTCACTACTTTCACTGAAAGTGGGCACTTAAGTAGGGATTTTGGTAAGGGATGTTGTACTATTGCACATTGCTCGAAAGGTGGGTAACTTTTTATGATTTTTTTTGTTATAATTGTGACATTCAACATGTTTATGTGATGTTATAGAGAAGCATGGCAATTATGGATTCTGGAAACTCTTGTTCCTTACGTGCATGTGACCCCGGATGCTCCTGCCACCATCCTACTAAATCTGCTACATGCCTGTTCACAACCCCGGGATAGAAACACCACTGGGGAGACATTTTATAGCAAGGGGTATACATGACCTGCCATGAATCGGCCTATACACTACACCCCACAGTGTGGAATCACAGACCATAGGTCTTTGGTGGAATGGTTACTAAGCTGGTACCATGCAAATAGGCCATATACCATCATGTTCATGAGTTACAATCTTTCGCTTTTCCATACGGCATGTACGGTAAGCCTTACTCTGCTGCGACTCATACACTACTGTGACTATACACTACACATGAGTGTACACTGCAGACACTGTGACGCAAGTTCCCGAATCCATCGTCACTGACGCGTCATGCTCTCTACTCACATGAACATGTAAATGTACAACAATTACTGCAACATGTAAATTGCTAATATAACTTATCTTATTGCGCACCTGTAAGACATTTTTTTCAGAGCTTCTTGTTTGAGACGACTGATGTGCTTCAAGCCACAGGCAACGGGCAAGACCCTGCGGGCAAATGTTGGCATCAAAAAAACTAGTAGATCAGGTATCAGAATATCACTGGTCTGACGTAAATATTCGTAGACCAAAACTAGTTGGTTCCATTGGTAGAACGTCCGGAACTAGTTTTGCGAATTAAATTAGTAAGATCACTTCAAACTGTTAGTAGGCTAGTTTCTACTAGTCTTTTAATTTTACAGCGCCTTCTACGAGTAACTAGGCCGGCCACACAATTCTAGTTCATTCAAAAAATCCAGTTCATTTGACTGAACTAACGAGTCTACTAATTGATAATTAGTAAAGACCTAACCTAACGAGTTTTTGGTTCTCTGTGTAGGGTGATTATTTTTCCAATTACATTATTATACCAAAACAATTTTTATTTTTGAAATCTCTGAGTTGGCCTTTACATCTGTATTTTCGCTAGATTGTTTTTAGGGGGCCATCTCTCCTTCAGATCTTTAGGAAGGACATACATTCCAAAGATTGAAATTCAACTTTCGAGTTGGCCTGACCACCAGACGACGAAAGATTAAATCAACTCTTTTAGATTTAACTTATTTTTACAATTTAATTTCCAAAGATTGAAATTTCAATCACAAAAGATTGATTTTTCATCTTTCTTCCTCTGTGGTGAGTGCACACTCGTAAGTTTGGAATTTCAATCTTTGAAATTAAGAGAATATCCCACCCTCTCATCCAACCCCAATAATCTCTATCCATCCTGGCTGTCACCTTCGCACATCTCTACATCTGGATTTCTCAAAGGGAGTCCCTAACTTTAGACCAGGTTCAAACCAGGTTAGTCCTACATGAGTGACTTTTTGTCTATTCCAACAAACTCTAAATGTTCTGTAACAGGTGAGAAAAAATGGCCGTTCCGGCCCATTCATGAGGAATTTTCATCACCCATTACATTTAACTTCAACAGTATTTTGAAAGAAAAAAAGTTTCACTCTAGGTAGGACTAGCCCTGGTTTAAACCCAAGTCTAAGTTGGACTCCTGTCATAATACCAGCCTACAATTTTGCATATTACATGAAAGGATTCACTGTATAGCGATGGAATTAATCCATTTTGAAAACCTACTCCCTCTTGGAAACTCTAGAAAAAGTCTTCCTCTTTGGGAGTATGGTGTATGAAAAAGTGCACTGGACTCCTGTTGAAATCGTATCCCTCTGGAAGATGGAAGATTCACTTAACTTGAAAATTTTCCACAAATGGCATGCATTTTACACATACATCCATTTGAAAAATCGCAGTCCACCTGAAGACATTTTAATCTGCACATTGGGGTGAATTTTACGATTTTATCATTATATCAAAATGATGCATCAGAATCAACTGAATTTGAAATAATCTTTTTTTTGATGAACTTCATGAACTATCAACACAAATGAGGATAATAAGATCATAAAACGTACTTTTAAATAGATACGGGCATTTCAAATTGAATGCATGATCATATGAAATGAGGAGTACATTAATGTCATGTTAAAAAATCACCTAATGTATCATAAATAATGTATATGACAATTACTAGTATTAACCGAATTCAGCTAGACATATTCTAAGTAATCAGTCGAGATGTAGAAATACTTAGTTTGGTACATGAAATGTCAGAATATGTTGAGTGTTGTATTTTAGAAAGCAATACACTCACAAGTGGCAAGAGAAAAATGTTCTGTTAAGTACCATAGTGTCGTCCTTGAAACATGAAATAGTGTGGAATATTATAGAGAAAGCGTCACTACTGATTTTTTTATGTTTAAGTAGAAAGATGAGAAATATTTGAAGTGATCATTTCCATTAGAAGCCAGAGAGACTCAATCCCACAATACACCAGTTTTGGGAAATTCCACCTATATAATTGTAATCCCACAAAAATCCTATTCTCAAACACATAAAAACTCTGACTTTTATGCTCATTTTAGCCCACAAAGCATTAGTACTTAGGGAATTTTAAGCATGATTATGAAATGTCTTGTGGTTCTTAAACTTTTAGAACACTTTTTATCCCTAAGTACCCACATGTGTTTAGTACATTACAGCATAGCCACATTGCTATGCATTATGGGATTGAGTCAAAACACCCTCTGATTAGTAGCCAATCCATTAATTGTGTAGAATTGTTCACAAACTCTAAGTAGAATATATCCCAGAGGGTTATTGAATCCATCCCACAATGCACCAGTTTTAGGAAATGTCACTGCAATAAGGTCATGTGATCCCACAAAAATCATATTCTTAACACCCTGACATTTGCATCATTTTAGCCCACAAGTATTAGTAATGGGGATATTAGCCTGATATGACTGTCCTTATGCAGTTTTAAGCTTATTGATCAAAAATGACCCCAAAGACCCAACATGGGGCTTTGGTTGAGATTTTTGTAAAATTTTTCTGTGGTGAAAATTTTCAAACTTCCCTCAAAAATCGGGGTTTTGGGGACAGTGGTAAACTGTTCAAAAAATATGGGGTCTTTGAGTGACACCAGATGAAAAGCAATTCACATAATCCCCCCCCAGTTGTTACCTGGTTGTACGGACACCTATACAACACATACTGCTGGAGATCATAGCTTGAACACGGTGCTGTTCTCTTCTGTCACATTTTCAGTGCAAAAAAATAAGTCTGAGACTTCCGACTTGATCCTTCACTTTCGTCATACTACACATTCAAACGTTTGACTCGTTTGGTGAAGGCCGTAAAAAAAAGTTTGCTTGGTTAACAATTAGAAAAAAAAAAGGGTAGGTAGCGTCGGATTTTTTTTATGTTTCACATACCGAATCACAAAATATATGACACACATACAAAAAAATGGCACATTTCACTTCTTTTTGTTGTTGAACACATCTTTTAGTTGTCATTTTGAATGTCATGCATCCCTTTAGCGTACCGAAGTATGAGTCAAAATTCCTGTTTTGCATTTCAGAGTTTTCATGGACCACAAAAAAATAAAAAATTCGGTCGGCGTAAAAATTAGGGTCGGTAGGGTTACGCCAATCAAACAATTTTTTTTTAGGCCTAATCATGGATAGCTGTCTTTAACCGGGCAAGGTTATAAAGAAAGGTAAACTATATACAATGCTCATTTGCAATGTCAATTTCACCCCATCCCTCCCCATCAATTTGACATTGTGTATTCTCCTTGCTTTGTTGAAGTTAAGATCACCAAATATTTTTGTTACCTGATCTGGATAGTATGTTTTGCCGGTTGGACCCACACATACCAAATCTTTTCAAAATTGTTAGATGTTAACAATGTAACATATTAAAACTCTAATAATATGGCCTATACTATTAGTATATTTGTATAGATAGGCAAAATCTTTACACGCCAACAACCCTCAAAACAGCTCAACAATCACTAAAGTGTGCAAGTGGTAATACTTCAAAAAAGGACAAAATATCCTTGAAAACCATGAGACATGCTATCTCATTATTAACTTATGTTTAGAATAACCTTCTATTTCATTTGGTTTCACCACAAATGCAAGCTGTTACCACGATCTGATCCCCTTTTGTACATTTTTTCAAATTCATAATTTGCTTCAATTTGTGCATCCTTTCCTATTCCGTTGTTTTGCAGCCCTTGCTAATGCGCTCGCTGTTCCGGCGCCTTCATGTACTTATGTCCTTCTCGTCCCTTCCCTTTTCTACTATCATCCGCTTCACCAAGGTCTTAAGTCCAATGGTTGCTGCCGTGTATTGGATTCACACTGGATTAGTATATAACTTAATATATCGATCAAGGTGTACTTTACTTTTATCCGCTGACCTATCGCCGGCTCTCTTTCTGTCTTCGTAGATGGTATTTGGAACCAAATAGTGCATGTATCAAACCAGCAGGTTGAAAAATTAAAAGCGCACATTCCAATAAGACATTGTATATTTATGGCCTAAGGAAACATACAGGCATGAGATTATGAACTTTGCAAACAAAGGCAAAATAATGAAAAAAAACACATGTGAAATGAAGCGAAAAAAACTCAAATTTGGGGTGAAAAAAATAAAAATGCAACTTTAACTTAAATTTGGCAAAAAAACAACCCCAAAAACCAATTGAATGCCTGTTTGATACTGGTGTTTTCTTCTTGTACCCGCCTCATTTCATGAGTGTGCTTGGTGTAGGTTAAATATGTTTTCATTGTTCATTACTGTTAATTCTTGTAAGTCGTCGTGTTCTTCTGTAGAGCGCATATCAAATGCTGTTGTAATATACTAAATACAGCGCGGTCCCGGACCCGCGAGTGGTTTGCCATCCCGTTGGAGCATGGGGCCAAAGGGTACATGAGGTCACAAAGGTTACATGAGGTCACCAAACATGTCACCCCACCCCAGCCCTCCTTTCACCAAGGTACATCATCGTAGCCTTACGGAACTCATAACGCATGCAATATATTAAGGGTTAAACCGTTTTTGACCCAGACACAGATACACACACCCCTAACACACAGAAGACAAAGACATACGAACTAAGAGTCATCCTATGGCCTTCTGCAATTCTTGAAGAAGATGACAAAAAAAAATGAATTCAGTTTTTATAATAAAGTTCTCATGCCTGAACATAGGTGGTTATCCAGAATAGTTTTTGTACTGGTTACCCCAGAGCCAAGAGTGTGGGGTGGGACCCCCTCTCAGTATTAGCACCGTTTAGATGTGGTGGTGGTGGTAGTGGGGGCTGCAACCATTGAAGTCAAGAAGCTTGAAAATAGACTTGCAATAAAAACAGAGGTTGCCCCCTCGGAAGTCTAAAATGGTGTCCTATCTGTGCCCCAGATAACTCGGCACTGCCCCCTTACCTGTCCTTCTTCATTGGTTCCATCCCCCAAATCGCCTCCTTCTGAGTGCACTTCCTTGGACAAGATTTGATTTCTGATCCTCCACGTGTCCCTAAATCAATTAATTGACAAAATAAACATAACTCTAAACAAACAAAATGTGATGTGTCCTTTTTAAAATGCGCCATATGATTTGCGTTGGTTTACTAAGTGCGATCGACCCAAATACACTTTTCACAAACACGGATTCCAAATCAAGTAGCGGGGACCGGGGGCAATTTGCTACGAATTCGGTCTGAACTTCTTCCAATTCGGCCATCATAAAAAGCAGACGCATGCAAGACAAACAAAATAAGCGGGTAGGTTATCGCAGTGTGCAATTTAGACACCCAACATCATATTGTCACATTTATAAAATGATAGCAGCTGCCCCTTCAAAACATAACAAAACTTGCTCTGTGCTCTGGAATTAAACATTATGCTATCCGGCCATTAGTAAGTGTTTGAATGAAGAGCTGCCGTGAGGCTCACATGTCTTTGGGCTGATGATTTGTAAAGGCAAAAATGCTTGGAGAAAGAACTGGAAGTTTATTGGGCAATGCTCATTCATGTTTGGTCTGCTCCCAAACGAGGCCATAACAGGATGTATTGTCCATCACATAACATATTATGGTGGATAGGCCCATGCAGAACCTGTCGGTTGTTTCTGTACCCCGTTTTCAGAAAAACCAATGTATTAGCAGGGTGTAAACAGGGGTTACTTGTCAGTCAGAGGGGTAAAAATTCCGGGTTCGCGGCAGATTCCCCTGGTTGGAGGTGGTTGGAGGCAGATTTTCCTGGTGGAGGGGAAATTTTCTTCAATGGGAGGCAAAAAAAGGGCTGATTTAGGATGATTTCCTAGCTTTTTCTTCAGGTCAACGCTCTCTGGATGGCAACTGCCCCCTACCCCACATGTTACGTTACACGTTATTAGTCGGTGTTCCTACAACTACAAATACAGGTATGGTACTTAATCAGAAGGGTGGTAGTGCTAAATTTCTAGGATTGGTACCCGAATAGGTCACTAGCCTCAAAATTAATTTTGTATCATTTACGACCCACGATATCGATACTAGTCAGTTAATCCACGCCATTCAAGGGAGGGGCAGGGGGGTGTTCCCTTCTAGCATATCTCAATAAGTGTTTAAGAAGGGAAAGCACCTCTTCAGACACAAATATTCTCTGATAGCTGCAGGCATTCAGGAGGTGCGGGGTGGTGTCAAACATCCTAAATTTAATGTCCGCCACTGGTTAACACATATATCACAAACTCTTGATGGAAAATTCTATTTATGTACTTCAACTCTTTCCAAATTTTAATGAGGGATAGATAAACTATATGGGAGGGGACAAGACGGACCCTGGGGCAGCCCCTTCTGAGTTAGGGGAGAGCAGGCGACATAGAAGAAAGTGGCACATTTCAGTAAAGGACTGGGTGGCCGTTTATCCAAACACACAAAAAAAATCAGCAAAAGAAATTTGGGGTGCGACTGATTGATGAAATTTGGATTTATAGGACAGCAGTTTGTAAAGTGGTAAAAAATGCTATTTAAGAAAATCAAACAATTTGCATTTCATCGACAGGGGTAGGATCTCTCAGCTGTGCTCTCTGAGCCATCTTGAAACCAATCTCAACCACAGAAGTCAAAGATCAACAACCTCAACTCCAGAGGTCAAACGGTCAATGGCATAGAGCTCACATGTAAAACCTTGAATGCATGTAAATCAACTATGGACCACTGGCCAGCATTACTATATACACATGTACAGGCCTGCTCCAAAAAAAATGGTACAATAGAAAAAAAATTGTTAAATATGCCAATTTCATAATAAGGTCACTCTTACTTGGTATAAATTTAAAGAAAAAAAGGACCAGGCTTCCAATGGTTGGTTTCACCTCTTATTTGCTTTTGTCAATCCAGAGATATAATCAATTTAGTGCGATATACCAAAATCGATTTTGTGCCACTGTTATGCATGGACAGAGCGCTAGCCCAGTGATGCATGCTGTTTGAAGCTCACAAAGATTGCAAATTGACAAGAGGAAACAAAACACAGATTAAAGTCAACAAAAGAAGTCTAGTTGTAGCGACACACGTTTTAATAATTAAAACATAATCAGTTCAATGATAAATATCGTCTTTTTCAGAAGCAATACAAATATCATTGCACGGCAATGAAATGGAACTTTCAGTTTTACAAAATTGGTAGCGGTAAAATCCATGCCAGAAGGAATGTAATTGCAACCCAATATAAACACTCCAAATCCAGAAGAAATGGTTAAAAAATATTCCAAAATCTTTGTGCATTGACTAATTGTTGAAGTCAAGAACAAGATTGACTTTGGAACAAATATCAAAGCGTGGTAGGAATTGCGTGTCATGATACTTCAAGACCATAAAAAAACTCTCTCCTCCAGGTTGCTTGAGCCAGCTGTAAGCTTCATGGTTCTCTAAGTTCTAACAAACAACCGTATGTTGAATGTTATTCACTTGATCTTAAAGCCAGAACTTACTGGACCTACAAAAAAAACTTCCACCATCGTAGGCTATTTGTATCTTTTAGGTGAGTTTCTTTAGAAGTAATGCCTTTTTTAAAGATTGTCATATCTGTTCAAGTGTGAATAACTTTATCAAAATCGTTCACCGTTTCACTCAACCAGAAAGTGGCCACAAACTCGATTTTTGTGTGCCGCAGTAAACTGGAGTTAAATCGCGATGGAACAAGCAAATGAGATGAACAAAAAATCCGGAAAAGCCTGGTATTCGCCTTAATGTGCGGTACAAATGACTTACTTATGTGAGATAAAGATTGAAAAAAAATCGGTTTGGATTGTACATTTTTTGAAGACAGGCTTTGTATCGGTTGACGTCAATCAGGAATGACCTCGAACCATAACAAACCTGGTAACTATAAAACAACAGACTCTGGAATTAATAGGTCTCAGCATTTTAGGAACGCTACACCAAATTGGTTGAGGACCATCTTCACTGGGCATGCCTAGTCCTTTTTTGTTTTATCTTATACTGTACAAATCAAACCGTTTCAGAATTTAGAAAGAGTTCCACAGTTTCCTTATTAGAGAACTCTTAGTCGTCCCCCAGAAAATACTAAATCATCATCTATTACCATAAAATTGTCATTTTGGCTTATTCATTTCCAGGTGTATCTAATACATTGGCAAGCTTCAAATATGACAAAAAAAACCTGGATAAAAAATGAGGGTGCTTCTTCTGGAAAATGGTCCCTCCATGTCCTCTTTAAGTCGCTGAAATTACAAGGGTTGCATTTCTTAATTTTCAAAGGAAAAGCCTTATGGATATTATTTACTTTGACGAGCCGATAACATAGAATTGTACATTATGGCTTGTCAAATTCATGAATCCCCTTGACATAACGTCTATTTTCTTACATGACTGTTGCATGACATTTGAGTTGCCTCATATGAATATCGTTCAAAGTGGAATACAGTCCCTAATTAAAAGTCTTTGCAAAAATTAAAAATTTCCAAAACTCTGGGAGGGTGAAATGCTGTGAATACGGCATGGCATCATAATTGGTGATGAACATGAAAATGTAATGCCAGGGATCCGCTAGCATACACATCCAAGTCGATGATGAGTCCATAATCCATATGCCTCACAACTCTCTATTATCATAGCATCATGTAGATCCCTCATTTTTCATTGGTTAATCGCGCAATTACTGATAGTATATCCCGATATCGCCCCCCCCCCCCCCCTAGCGCGTCTCACCGTCCGTATCATGTCAGTTAGGAACTATGCTCATCGCGTGACATGCATCATAACAACACAAATCCGAAATTTCGGTGTTCATTTTTTGACGTAATCACTGCTCTAATTTGACGTTTGTTTTAGCACTGTTGAACCGATTGGACAATTCAAAATAATCGCTCTCATATACACCAAGAGACTTTAAAATAGATCAATAATTTTGTTTGTGAATCAGAAGAAGTTGATTTTAGGGCCGTTTATTTCAAAGATGCTTGTCGCTGAAAAGATTTGTCACCCTTGCACTCATTTAAAACATAGGCTAACAGTCCGTAAAGTATTGTATGACTGGTTCCATTCTCAAAAAGTGCTTCCTCTTCAACATGACGAAGGCATTTTTGAGTAAAGCTATGGGGTTAGTGTTTTTTAGATGAAAATTTTTATGCTAATAGAACAAATTTTCTGGTCCCCCACGCTGAATTTTGAGAGGAAAATGTGCCTACGTAGCATAAATTCCGAAAATGGCCGCCATTTTAACGGCTTTTTTGTACGTAACTCAAGATGACTTCTTCCCTTGTGTCTATACAATGTTTTCAGGGGATTCAGGAAGACAATTAGATGCATTAAGTATCAGCGTTAGGAGTTCCACTTAACAGTTAATTTGCATAAAAATTCCAAATGGGCTTGCCATTTTGACATTTTTGTACCATAACTCAAGATTTAAGGCTTGTACTTCATTCTTGGTGTCTATACATATGTCTTCAGGTCAAGGAATTAAATAGATCATTATATGTCCTGATGGCCATGAGTTGTGGGCGGTATACAAATGAGGGTGGCGTACCTTTTCACAAAATTTTAACCATTTTTTTTGTATCATAAGAAACCAAGTTGGTATTCAGCTTATTATCGTCCGCGTAGCGACAGTGTATATTACTTTTACTCTGGCCATTTTGTGGCCGTTTTTTGTTCGCGGAGTCCGTAAATGTCGGACCGATTTCGGCCTGTGAAAATGGTGCGTGCAATTACTTCGTGCTGGTGTTTTTGCCCTAGAAATTGTCGTGTATTCTTTAGCTTAAAGGTTTTTAGGTAAAACCCTGTGGTTTTTTTGTAAAATTTGTTTTGCCTGTTTATTAAATGGAAGTTTTGGGTGTTTAACTGAATTTTGAACTATGTACGAGATCAGCTAATCCCTGCTTTAAGAAGTATCTGAAATTTGCTGCTTCTATAGTGCGATTTTGTTTAAAATCGCGTATCGGGTAGTGAAAATAAAGGTTGCTGCCAAAAAGGTAAATTAGTGATGGTTGTTTCCCCTCGGGCGATTTTTACCGTAGGGTAATTGGTAAGTTTCCTGTGTTATAGCGGGCAGTCCAGGGGTGCGTCTGACTAGACCACGCCATTGGGGAGCTTATTGGTTTGTTGTCGTGTCCCCGGCTATGGCGTGTCAAGCTAAATAGTGGGGGGTTCCCTGGAAGAGGGCTTTTTAACGAATTAACAATGATCTCATTGTTTGCAGCAGTGCCTGAAAGGACGAATCTCGAATGACGAATCTATTTTTTGTGTGTCCCTTTTCCCCCCATGATCAGTATAGGGCTTGGTTCATTTCCTTTTATATGGAAATATTTTTGTAGATGATAGATGGATATTTGTGTTATTTAGCTTAAATATTTTGTAGTATACATACTGTATCTCGCAATACTCTTTCTACCTCTTTCTCTGAAAATCGGCCGTAGTAATTTTCCCCAATATCCATTAGGCCTATTTCATTTTTTTTAGCTGAATATTTTTGTAGATGATAGATGTTGTTTGTGGTTTTTAGAGCTGAAATATTTTTGTAGATGATCAATACTGTATCTCGCAATCCCTCGCAATACCTCTTTCTCTGAAGATCGGCAGTAGTAATAGTAATCCCCCTGAGTAGTACGTGTTTGCAAATTGAAAAATACCCAGTATGCGTTGCGGTAACACTAGCGAAACTTTCAACACTCCAACTTGTGCAGTCAACAGTCAACCTAAAAACTTGCAAATCGCCTGAATATGCAGCCACGGAATTACGAATTACATATTTTACATATATTCAACATTCTATAGTATATTCGTCGAAAAGCGATCTTTTATGCTGGTATGGGCGGGTGTGATCGGACAAAAGATGATGTACCCCAATTATCTCTCGTTTATTAATCGATAGCTGCTCTATGACAGAAATTTATGTGTATACATATTAAAAAAAAATACATCTGTTCCTCATGCGACAATGTTCTTAGTAACACACAAGCGCTATCTAATCGTTCTTATTTCCTTTCCGCAAATTCTCATGTATTGAGATAAGCGTATAACAGACGAGTATCGTGGTATTAGTCCATGATAGCATGCTAATACCCACCCATTATTTTCAGGCAAGTGATTGAACGTAAAGAGAATTAATCTCCGTTCCTGTTTTTTTAGCTCCATAGACTTGCTAGCCTCATTCATTTCCGTATTCTACTGAGAACCTCCTGTCTTGACCAGTGGAAACGATCTGGTGACATGTTTGGAAGATCGCTTTTGTATGAATCTACTATAAACAACTTGCGGAAAACGTCTGCTCAATTCAACATACAAATTCCATCCAACCGCGGTTTTTAACTAATGGCCTCCTAGCGCCCGATAAGGTTCTGAACAGAAGCATCAAAACACCGCAACAGGAACCCACTGGCAACCACAGTTTTACCAGCCTCCCCCCCCCCAACCATCCCCAACTCAACCATCAAACCTGAACCTAGAAAGCCGAAACCGCGAAAATTCTAGTTTATATTTCATTTTTAAAGGGAATTTATCTAGCTTTGACTATGGTGCCGATTGAAGTTTGTGCTATCTTTTACTTTTGAGTTGCCGTAATTTTAAGTCAGTCCGTGGTCAGAGAGGTGGTGCCTATGAGAGGTGCCTAGGTATAGCATTGTTTTAAAAGTCTAGGGATTTTTGATATTCGGGGCTTTTGCATTTTTTTTTGTTTATCTCTTTTGTAACCCTGCAGTTTAATAAATAAATAACATCTCCCTTTGTTTGTTATTTATGTGGCATTCTTTTGACTCATACAACAGTTTAGCTATGATGTTAATTGAAGGTAACAAATTAAACTGGCCACAACTTTTGTACTTTTTTAACATCAACATTTCACTTTTCCACCTATGACACCTGTGGGTACCCTGTATATTCACATACAAGTTGCATATTTTCTTCCTTACTTTTTATCTTTACAACATTCTAGTTTTATAGCTATCTCAAAAAAAAAAGATGACTTACTCTCATTTAGTTTGTGAAAACGTGTAATATTTTGGGAGTTTCCAACATGTACCACCCCTTTGGCCTCCCAACTCATTTGCATGCCCTTATCGCAGTAGGCATGTGAACAGTTTTAATTTGCATAAAAATTCAAAATGCCGCCATTTTTTTTTTTTTAAAATAATTGTCAATATATGGCATAAAACCTTAACTGATGGTCTAATTGTGTTCTCTGATCCTGAAACTATGTATAGACCAAGAATGAAGTCTTACAAGCCTTAAATCTTGATTTTATGTAACAAAAATGTTAAAAATGGTGCCAGTTTGGGAATTTATGCAAATTAAGGCACACTTCCCCTAAAAATTATTTTGGGACCAGAAGTTTGGAATCAGCATAAAAGTTCCATATAGAAACACTGTTTCAATTGCTTTTACTCAAAATGCCTTCGCTAGTTTACTTTTTGAAAAATGGAACCAGTCTAATTGTTTTTGTTTTGTGATCACCCTTATATTCCTCTTTAGCCCTATTTTGTGCGTATTTTATCTGCTTGTGTAGATAAAATCGTTTATTAGGTGAGTTTTGAGGTGGCACCATTATATCAGTCTCGGATTCTGTATCTGGGCTCGGGCACAGATAAAATGTGTAAAATGGGATTTTCTCTGAGTGGACAACTCGCTCTTACTCAACAACTTATTCTGAGAGTTACGGTTGATTCTGAAAGGGAGACTAACTTAGACCTGGGTTTAAACCAGGGTTGTCCTACAAGAGGGGACCTTTTTTCTTACCAAATACTCTAAAATGTGCTGTTACGGGTTAAAAAATTCCTCATGGATGGACATTTCCAGCCCATTCATGAGGAATTTTCTCACCCGTTTACATTTAACTTTCACAGTATTTTGAAAGAAAAAAGGCCCCTCTTGTATGACTAACCCATGTTTAAACCCAGGCCTAAAGTTATTCTCCCTTTCAGAATACAGCCACGATGCTTTCCAGGGGGCTTTTTCATCTGAGCTTATGCCCTAAAGGGACAAATGGGACATTTTCCGAAAAGTGTGAACAATTTTTGTTTGCAGCATTTACAGTGGCAAATGTATAAATCACAGGTGAATAGCCCAAAAATCCCACTTATTGGTAATCAAAAGCATGATTTATTATTTTTCTGTCATGTCAAACAAAAATTAAATGCACATGCTCCTATAGGCCGAATGCTAGTGTTATTTAAAGACTTAGTGTTTGGGTTTTTTCTTTCTACTTTTGTGTCGACTGCATTGTGATGACCTCACTGTGAAGTGACATTATACTGCCGAAGATTTTACTTAATCCTATGTAGACCATCAGCCCAGAGACACTTGGTTATACTATTAGGTACCAATATCTGACACTGGTGAATGTAAGGGACACCTGAAGTGAATAAAAATGGGAGTCGAGTTCGGGTCCCACCGTTTGGGTGTAGTCTGGGGACCCCCAGAACCAAAAATCGGTGCAAGATAGGATGAGGGAGGTACACTTAAATCCACTCCTACTGCCAAGCCTAGACCAGCATCAAACGACAGACGTTTTCCCCGTTGGGAAAGGGCCCGCCATACCCCACTTGGGCTAGCTTAGACGACGGTTACCACTCAGAAATAATGTCAAATGAACAATTGAGATTGTGGATACCAATGGGTTAATACCCTACAAAATACTGTTGCACTGCGGGTACCAGACACTTCAAATATGCCCCCTAGACACTGCTATCCAACCTGACTAGCCCAGATATTGGGGGTACCACATGCTATCAAGTTTAAATATCTATCACATCTCAGGAATATAGCATGACCTATGACAGACCAAATATCCGCTGTCTTCGACCTATCAGCAGGCCGCATCGGTATTGGGGGTGGTGTGGGGTGGGCTTCACCCCCCCCCCCCAATTTATAAAAAGAGGCAAAAGGTCCACTTTTTGCTGATTTTTTCCGAAATTTAGAGAATTTTTTAGGTGATGAGATTTCATAAGTCCAAAATATTACAATTGGAGTGGGTGGGTGGGTGGGGTGGCTGTGGTGGTTAGGTCCAACTTTTACCGCCAATAACGTCCCGCACCCCCCAAAAAATCCTACGTACGCCCTGCCTATCAGACACTCAAATGGGCCCTAGGCCCCTCTAGGCTAGCATTAAAGGTACACCCCACCCCCATATACTTTGATGGCATGTTGTAACCCTGATGAGGTGCTACCTTCTCATTATTTTTTCACTGGAAAGGATATAAAAACAATAGCCTGGAAGCTCTTTACAAATTAGCATTTTAGCACACCTGAGGAAAGTTCACAAACCGATTAAAAAAAATATTTTGCTGTGCATATTGATACAGATCAAAATAAATATAACTTTCATTGAATGTATATTTGGTTCTGTGATTTGATGATATCAGTTGAATTCACTTTAGTTAGATAATTTACATGTTTGATGTGACAATAGTTGTTTTTTTTTATTTCAAGATATGCCAAAAATTTTCATTTTTTCTGATCACACCCTTCATTGTAGTAAAGAAATTTAATCAAAATGTTGAATATTAATATGATTAAATATGAATGTAAATTACTTTTTGGTTTTTGATTTTAAATGAAGTGTAGATTTAGTTCAATATTTTAATTGCATAATTTGCATACATTCCCAAAATTAGGATCGTTCATATGCAGTCAATATTAAAATATACATAATTTGTCATATTTTTGACAAATTTGAATTTTATTCGGAATCTGCAAAAAAAATTTTTCATTTTTGTGTGTAGTTAAGTGGCATTTTATTTAATTAAGATGTTGGACCAGTACTTGATTGTGGGTTATTTCAGAATCGGAAGAAAATTGTTCACTATACTCTGTCCAGCTCGCAGTATGAAGTAGCGACGCGGCGTATCCATTGAACCGACTCTGTTAGGCAAGCACAGCGCACTGCAACTGAAAGGTGGCACTGGGTGTAAGCGCGTGTCGCCACTTCAATACTGCAGACGCGACAAGTAATATTATCAATATTTTAAATATTGACTGAATCCACCATCAATCCCAATATTTTTGGATCAAAAATGAAATTACATGTTACTATCACCCAAAATAATTTCTTTTTCAGATTCTGCAAAACCAAACAATATCAATGTATTGACTGAATTAGATTATTTAATTAATATTAAAGTAACAGAGAGATTTTTGAAGGAAAGAAATTTCTCTCAAATTACACTAGACTCGGTTTGTAAACACCTACCGAGACACGTTTTCAAAGGTTTATTGGACAAACAAACACGAAAGAAAACCACAAACTTTGTTTTGAACTGGCCGACATCCTAATCGTCCCTAATAGGAAACCATGTTTTGAATTTCTGTCGTGCACAACAGAAAGGACTAAATCATTCCTTAGTACATAAGGCAGCGTATTCAGCTTGTTCACTTCAGGTGTGATCTAATACATTGGTAAGCATTCCAAATATGCCAAAAACTTGGGTTCGAAAAAAAATTGAGGGCGCTTCTCTCTCTGGAAATGTCCTCATGTCTCTTTAAAAATATTGCCTGAATCCATACTTCAATTACAATCAAATAACCAAATAAATAATCTTTTTGATATAAACCATAGGGGGACCTTGGGTACACCCCAAATAATTTTGATAAGGGATGGTCAATACGATCATCCCCCAATGTTGACGCCCGCTCATGTTTTTCTTGACCAAATAACCTCATATTTTTGGCCATTAGGGTTGAACGAAAAAAAAAACCCTGTTTTTAACACGGGCGAACGCCTTCGAGTAGGGTCGGTCGGAACTGCGAATATTTTTTCCTTTTTTTAATTTTTTTTTTCTTTTCTGGAGCTCAAAATTGGCCTAAAATAGCCCCAAAATCTGAAAAATCAAGAAAAAAAATTAGATGTTTCAAACAACATTTTCTAAAAAAATTGCCAAAATCGATATTTTGGTCTAAAAACCGGCGATTTTACTGAATTTTTGGAAAAACTTACAAAAAAAAAAAAAATCTGCAAACTGACAAATCAGGGGTCTGTCGGGCCCTTAAAACAGGTTTTTTATTTCGTCCCTAATAGTTTTTTAAATTGTAAATTTCCTTTCCGCATTTTGTTTCTTTAATACAATTATTTTACCAATTTTAGGTTCTATATGGCAAATTTTTAGTGCACACATGTGCTAGTAAGGGATCTTGTCAGCAAAACATTTTTCAAGATTCGTAAATTTTTCATCACCACAGCCTCCATTCCTAATTTTGTTCATCAACGCCTCCACCCCCCAATCCCCCCCATCCCATGGAAGCATTGTGTTATTTAAATAATCAATACCAGTAATTTTGATGATAATCAAATTTCTTACTACAATAAAGGACGCAATTGCCCAATTTTTTTTTTTTTTTTTAAATGATGTTTGAATAATAATTTTAATTACATTATTTACTATTTAGATGTGGACAAGAACTTTGATATGTTTGTGTAATTTCATGGAATGTGCAAGAAATTGTTCATCGCAATCCATGCATACACACCTGAAAATTGCACAACAATATCCAAATTATCTTGTCAGTAGTAATAATTCATTAAAATACTTATTAATTCATCTGAATCATTTAAAAAATCAGAAACCACAATCTACATATGAAAAGTTTTATTTGATCTATATCAATAACCACAGTGCAAATATTTGGAAAATACCTTGGTTTGTTGTAAGTAACAAGTGAACTTTTTTCTGGATTTTTTTAGATATCCTTTTTAGGCATTAGCAAAGAACAATGAAAAAGAAGTATTTCCAGGGTTAGGACGGCCATCAAAGTCAAATGGTGGGGAGGGGGTCTTTGCAACCTGATAATAATTGTATGGTTGCAACAGTTAGCATAGTATTACTCTTTTCCATCATTTAATCTAACAAATATCCATGATTTACTTGCCTTTAGCACAAAATTGGATTTTATTGTCCCTGGTTATTAACATTTTTGCTGAGTTTGCAAACTTTTATGCATTATTAGGGAAAAATACTAGGGTACCTAGAAAGTTGGTATTATTTTCATATCAATGGAAAGAAGAGGACCATAACTATCCAGTGGTCTAAAAATCAGGTGCTTTATAACAAATTCCTTAATCCCCCCCCCCCCTGGTACTCGTGTTAAAAAGTACAACCAGGGTTAACACTTATATCGTCGGGTCACATAGTGTCGAATTCGATTTTTTTGTAAAATTGAGTTATAGTTTGATTCTGGTTGCATTTTTGAACTGCTTAATTTTAACCAAAATAAAAAGTGGAAATTACATCTCCTAACCAAAATAGGCGCAGTCGATTATAACACCCATTTGTATAACCCGGGTTTCCAACTCGAATTCGTATCGATAGCTTTGCGCGTGTCCAAATTATCTCAAAGCACACACAGATAATTGTGAACGAATAACGTATTCGCTGGGACAAATAGCTATTTCAGTGATCAAAATCTATATAGGTCCCTATCCAAGATTTAAGGCAATCGCTGAAATTTACCTTTCTTCTTGAGGGATTGGTCATGTTTTTCACATTTTAATTTTTGTGTTTTAATTTTGTTACTTGTACTTATTGCTACCTACCGGTCTGGTGCGTCGTGAAAAAGAATTTCCAAGTTTTTTTAATTTTTAACATTTGTCTGTTATAATTATCCTCAAAATTTTGATTAAAATATATTTTCGCATTTTTATTTGAGAAAGATTTCCCCACGGGAAATTACTTTGTTTACTATAAATAAACAGTTCAGGGGTTTTCCCTAGTTGGCTTTTGCAAGGCGCACCTGTTAGAATTTCACCAATAGGGGAAGGGGGAATTCCCTAAGAATGCTAACTTGTAAACTGAGTCAACTTGTTTTGCTTTAAGATAAACCAGGTAAACTTTCCCTCGTGCGCAAAAACGTTAAAACTTTCGTTAAAATCTTCCATATAATTATTTCACATCCGTCTGTCTAATTTTTGGCGAAACAAATGTGAGGTAGCACCCTCACCGGGGTTAGCTTCGAAGTCGATTGGTGGTTTGTGGTTTCGAACTACCTCTACTAAACCCCTTATGAAAAATGCCGCCTTCTGATTGGTCAGTTTCTGCCCATTATTCTGTAATATTGAGCCGCTAATGCATTTCTTATCATTTTTTTCATTAATCTGCATACAACATACACATAAGGCAGATAACTTAATACTTATACAAACAAACAAACAAATAAAATCAAAGTTTTTGTAGTTTAATGAAATAAAATTTGTAGTATCATCTAGGGTTTTGTATTCCTCGGGCGGGAAAAATATAAAAATAAATCAATAATACTGCATTACCCTTTAGCTATTAGTTTTCATTTGTTTAAATATTGTGCACAGTAATGGCTCTAAAATAATATGTTTGATTAAAACTAGTCATTTTCCAGAATCATTTGGGCCAAAACCCCATGAAAATCCGTTATTCCTACTTTTTTTAGGCTAAATTCATTATTTCCTTTATAACTCTGTATTGTGTCCTGTGAAATGACACTTTTGGCCAACTTGTGAACTTTTGACGTCATTGTGACTCGCCATACTATCATCATCATCAATCATCATCAACCATCATCATCTCATCATTGCATCAATCATCATCATCATAATCGATCAGTAGCATCATTGTCGTCGTCAAGTTTCGATGTTTCCTTATTTCACAAATCGTTTATTGCCACCATCATCACCGCCATCGTTATTATTATCCAATCGGTGGCATGATCGACATCATCATTTTAAAATAGTAAAACCCGTAGCTATAGTAATCTCACATACCAACATAGAATCAACTGGGTTTCATGCGTCCGAATACGTATGCGACTCCTTAGAGCACAGCGTATCAAACATTTGGGGTTTGACAACCAATCGAACCACATTCAATGCCATTTTGAATAAGAAAACAGTTGTTTTCTTGTACTTTCAATACGTCGTCAGTTAGTAACCATCCATGTCTTTAACATACACCACTTAAAATGCCATTTTCCTTTTTATTTCATTTAATTACCGCATTCATAAGTAACGGGCGTCAAACTTTCAAACGCGTTTTCTCAGAATTAGCATTTATGCTGATTTCAGCACTATGCAGAATCCCACGATGATATATATGTATACCTCATAGAATGGTTTTGTTGCAAATGCACAATACTGCATGCAGGACTTTATTCTATGACATGAGTCCCTTTGTATTCACTAGGCACAGTTTTTGTATTTTTTTTTCATTTTAGCCTAAACCGATACAGTTATCTTAAATAGGCCTAACTCATAGTAGCCCTACCTTGGTTGAAGGGCATTTTTATTTTGGTCGACCAAGGCCAATGGATTATTATACTGGTATAAATCTTTCTGTAGGCCTATTTTCCTAGACTGTGATCGATCATCTAAACCTTGTTTTATCTGACAACACCTTTAAAATTTAGGCTAACCTAATGGGGTCCCAGGGCCCATTTAGGGGCTGTTAGGCCCCATGAAACAGCAGATATTGTTCTGCCTAATCATCTATATTTCCTGTGGTGAGAGATCCATTTAAGCTTGATTGCATTGTTGCCCCCAATATCTAGGCTAGCCTAATTGGACAGCAGAGTCTAGGGTGGCCATTTTGAATTGTCATGGTAACGGTATGCACTGAAAATGTTGTCTGGTATTTAACCCATTTTCTATTCCAAAAACTCAACTTGTTAATTTGACATTATTTCTGAGTGGACCGGGCCGTCTCTCATCTAAGCTAGCCCAATTTTTTTTTTTGGGGGGGGGCACTTTGTGGGGGGTCTGGTGGACCTTTTCCAACAGTTGCAAATTCTGTCGTTTGTGCTGCTGTATAGGCATGGCAGTTGGCTCCATGGTGGTTCATTTAAGTGGTACCCATCCCTCATCTCTTTAGCACCCATTTTTTGGCTCCTAGGGTCCCCCCCGGACCACACCCAACAGGTGGGACCCGGCAGACTCCCATTTCTGTTCATTCTAGGTGACCCCCTATACACTGCCATTTGTCAGATATTGGTAACTAGTTCGTCTCTAAATTGTGGGCCTTCTTTAAAAAATCAGCAAAATTGGACTTTTTGGCCTCTTTCCTGAAATTGGGGGGTGCAGCCGCACCCCACCCCACCCAACCCCATGCGTACGGGCCTGCTGATAGGTCTAACACAGCGGATATTTGGTCTGTCATAAGTCATTTTATATTCCTTGAGGTGTGAAAGATATTTAAACATGATTGCATGTGGTACCGCCAATATCTGGGCTAGCCAGGTTGGATAGCAGTGTCTAGGGCGGCCATATTTGAAGTGTCTGGTACCCGCAGTGCAACAGTCATTTTTCTTGTATACCCATTTGGTATTCCACAATCTCAACTTGTTAATTTGAAAGTATTTCTGAGTGGTACCTCGCGCTCGTCTAAGCTAGCCCAATTTGTGGTCCCTTTGTGGGGGGTTTGGCGGACTTTCCAAGGAGAAAACATCTGTCGTTCTTGCTGCTAGAATAGGCATAGCAGTGGGCTCACAATGGTGGTGGATTTATGTGGTACCTCCCTCATCTATTTAGCACCCATTTTTTGGCTCCTTGGGGGGTCCCCCAGGACCACACCCAACCGGTGGGACCCGGCAGACTCCCATTTCTGTTCATTTCAGGGACCCCCCCTATTACACCCCAGTGTCAGATATTGGTACCTATTTCATCTACAAATGTCTCTGGGATGATGGTCTATACGAAAATGTCAACCGTGCTAGCATGGTCAACCATGGTCAACCATGGTCAAACATCGGCTGACCATGGTTGACTATGGTCAGCGATGATCAGCCATGGTGGCTTGACCATGGTCAACCATGGTACCATGGTCCCCACGTATACCAGGGTCGACCGTGCTTTAGCATTGCTGAACATGGTCAGCCATGGCTGGTCATCACCTGACTTGACCATGGTTGACATGGTAACTTCAAGTATACCATGGTCAACCATGCTTTAGCATGGCTGAGCATTGTCAGCCATGGTCATCACCTTGTGGGCCATGGTTGACCATGGTAACTTCAAGTATACCATGGTCAACCATGTTTATCACCTCATTGACCATGGTTGACCATGGACACTTCATTGCAATTGTGACTGACCAGTCACTAACCCTAACTCAAGTCTGATCATGGTTGAACAAGGTAGCCCATGGCTGACCATGGTTGACCATGGTCACTTCAAGTGTAGCGTGTGTCTCACCATGGTCACTGCATTAGGAAATTGACATTTTGACCATGGTTGACCATGGTCACTACAAGTGTCCTAATGGCCCAAGATTATGAGAAAAAAAATATTCAAAATCATGCAGAGCTTTAGGTAATTAGAGATCCATGGAGTAATGATAATAATTACACTTGTCCACTACTATATTCAGCTCTGAAGAAGAACTAAAAAAAGTCATGGGTTGAATGGAATTGGTTAAAATTTATGGCATTACGTGGTTTGGGGTTCAGGCCAAAGTCAATCTGTACATTCTACTCCCACAATGCACTGATGATGTACGTATAGATATGTGCCACACCATTCATTTTTGGTCAACCATGGTCAAGACATGGCTTGGTCAAACATGGGCAACCATGCGTTAGCATGGCTGATCATGTCCCATGGCCATCACCCTTGTGGATGCCATTGTTGACCATGGTCCCTTCTACCATGGTACTTCTACCAATGGTCAACCATGTTTATCACCCTCATTTAACCATGGTTTACCATGATCACTCAGTGGCAATTTTTTGCACTATGATACAGGGATGCCCTGAGGTTTTAAGGATTTTGTTTCACCACTGTTGAAGCGCTGTGACGAAGGTCGCCATTTTCTTGAGTTTTACTTAGTGTTCGTGTTTTTATACTGTTGAAACGTTTTTACAAGTGAATTATATTTTGCCCTCTTTGTTGTCCAAGCAGAATAGGTTAGCTCATTGGTAAGTCATCATTCCTTTGTATACTAAAGTCACCCCGGTTCGATTCCTGGTCAAGGTAATTTGATTTTTTCTGTCCTATATCATAATGTAGCTAAACATGAGATAGGACACTACTGGGGTATAAAATGTGTAAAAAACCATAGGAGTGTGGTTTTTTTGTTCTTTGGGTTTTTTTTCCATGTTTTTGAAAAAATGGCCACCATTGGTCATCCTGGTTGATCATGGTCCACCATGGTTAAACATGATCATATGGGTACCATGGTTGACCATGGTTGACCATGGTTACCATTTTTTTGAAAAAATTGGCACGCCACGTCAACCAGGTCAAAACACCAAAGTTACCATGTCAACCATGGTCAAAACTCTGCACGTTTGTACCATGGTTTAACCATGGTTAAACATGGCCAAATTAACATTTTTACCATGTTTTTGAAAAATGGCAACCACTGCCGACCAGGCCAAACATTGCAGAGTTTTACCATGGTTACCTGGTCACTTTGTAAATGTTTGTGACCATGGTTGCCAGGCTTGCCTTTTTCAAAAACATGGTCACCATGGTTGACCATGGTCAAAACCCATGGTTGAACCATGTTTAACCATGGTTAAACCATGCTTTTTTCACATAGGATCTTCCGCAGATTTTACTTTAAAGATTTTACTTAGAGCAATAATAGCACATTTTTAAAGAGTGGCCCAATTTTAAACATTGTGAGTTTTGCACAGTTGTGTTGGTAATTGTCTATATACCTATGTATGGTAATGTTCAAAATTGTCATAAAGAAGGGATTTTGTAATTAGATTTGGGTACCCCCTATCCTAATTCAATGGTAGCACTTGAAATGTGAAAATTCTGTCTGCAGCACAATCTCACGAAAAAGTTCCTAAATTGACTTGTGTGAACAAACGAAACTGTAACTAATGGATAACCATTGAAAATGTACATGGCGCTATTTCCCGGATATTTCATATTGAAAGACGTTTTCAGCGGTCTTTGAATTATTATCGGGATCGCGATTACACAATTTCTTCTGATGTGACACATAGAGAAATTTGAACCTTACCATTCACAAGTATAGTTTACTAACCAACTATGCAAAAATCTTAATTTTTTTAAATTTGGGGGCGCTCTCTTCAAATGCGCTATTATTGCTTTGAATCTTTCACAGGGATATGGTTAACTTTTCAAACAGAGTTGCCCAATGTACAGTCTTGCACTGTACTCAACTCAACTTTATGATGGGTGGGGGTGGATAAGCACGTAAACACTCACTAAACACTGACAAAAATCCAATCCAAGTCATCATGGTCATTCCAAGGGGGTTGGGGGGGGGGCTACTCCTGGTCAGGTGAAAAAACTTCTCAAACTCAGGCAAAATGTCCCACTCACAAAGGCAAAAGGTTAACAAAAAGTTGATTTAGCACAAATATCTGTCTTTTCCTGCTGGATTTTCTCTCCAAAATGTTTCCCTCCCACCATCCTGTTGACTACGCCCCCACAAAAATTACCTAGTTAGAATGAACAAAACTTTTAGCCATTTTTAGTAGTACTCTCATCCATATGTAAAGGAGATCAATATGAAATAATGTAAACAACGTATTAAAATAGCATTTTGAATTGACATAAAATTATTCTTTGGAATTAGTTAATAATAATTAAAGCCAATGTGTTCTTGATTAAACATGAGCTTGCACTCCTCATTTGCAAACATGAATTTGATGTCCATGATATTATTCAGGCCTAGAGCAAGACGATGTTTACAAGATATTAGAATGTATCCATATCAAGAACGCATAGCCTAAAAGCATATGCCGAGACCTGGCCTATAATTGGGCTGCTGTAGACGATCGTACGTCATAACCACATTGAAGGTTGCGGGCTTTGTTTGAGGCTGCAGAAATCACAACAGGAAATTGGATGAAAATGAGACCAAGAAAATAATCTTGAGAAAATGGAGTCTATAAATTGGAATTGACTTATAGGAAAATGATTTTTCCTTGTGAGTGGTTTGAGGTACTCTTAACCTTAAGCCTGCACACTGTTAAAAATAAACTTGAAAAAAAAACAGGCATTTGACTGGCAGCTGGGACTCACTACATGCAGAACGTAAAATAACTGGAGCCGTAAAAATACGAAACTATTGCAGGGAACGTAAAATAACGGCGTAAAATCTCAGCTTCAACGTTATTGTTGGTTTTTGACTTGTTTAAACAATATTAAGAATTAAAACGTTATTACAATCCTCTGACCAAATTTTCACGTTGAAGCTATGGCATCAAATTCATAGGCTACAAACATTGTATTTACGTTACCACATGGTTGTAAAAAAGTTATATTTCAGGCAAACAATTTTGAGAAAAAAAAGGCAATAAACAAAGGGAAAACGTGAAGAAATAAAGATTTAAACGCTTTGTTTTATATGGTAATGTACACATTCTAATGTTACCAATTACTTAATCATCATATGAATAAACTTAATACATGTACCTTACATAGATTCGAACCAGGGCCTTAAGATTACAAGTCCTAAACCTTATCCACTACACTACATGACTTTATTGATATCAGACGCTAAAATTAATATAGATTGTGCATTTTAATGACGTTACTTACGACGTTATTTCACACATTTTATAAGTAAAACATTTTCATAGTTCGTATTCTTACATTAAAAACAAGTAAGTTACAAAAGAACGTAATATTACGGAAAATATAATAACGGTCAGCGTATAAATACTACTTTTTTTCAAAATGTGTAGTATTATTTTTAGCCACTGTTTATTTACATTTTTCTGCTTCCAAATTGTAATTTTATGTTAGGTATACAGGTAATAAAGCGTGAAGATTATTGAATAATTGGGGTGTACCGTAATTTTAAAGGTAAAGTCTGGTAAAATTAGGAACATTTTTAACAGTGCAGGTATTATATGACCAGTTGGCTTTTTGCACTTGTATTAACTTTTTACTCTGCAGTATTCTGATATAGGTTGTATAACACATAAGTCACTGTTTGTTAAGAGGGTCTTCCCAAATGGCCATAGGTCATTTGGGAAGCTGCATTTAAAAACCACTGACTGTAAGACTCGGATTGTTGTATTCCTTTGAATGACACTTTTCATGGCATATTTCAAACATGTCATGTGATGCCTCTGATTTGAAATTTTGATTGAAAAAAGATTTTTTTTAGTGACGACAGTCACCAGCAGAGCTCCAAGCAATATGTGTAGAAGAGTTAGATTAGGATTAGACTTTGGATTCGGGTTTTTTTTTTAAAGGAGCATTTCGTGATCCACAGCCTTGTCCCCCGACTAACTAAAAAAGGTTGCGATTTGGATATAATCTGAACCGTTAGCCTTTGTAATCCATGTGTGCCCAATCCTACATGCTAATTTGGTCGCATCTGTAAGAAATTTGCAGTTTTGTATTTTTTGTCGGAAATGGACAGGAAATTACAGCACAGAGCTTATGGAACCTTGGGAAACAAGCAATTGGCTCATAACACAAAACCGCAAGATCGGGATCAGCTCAAAGTTTTTTTAGAACTTAAGCTTTTCTCAAGGATATCAAGTGATCAATGACTAACAAAAGGTGCTGAATATTCACAAATGAACCTTTAAATATTATGTCTATATGGTTAGCATGAGATTTAGGTTAAAGTTAGGAAAACAAATATTGGGAAAGCATGGGCACTAACTTGGTTAGGGGGCTGCCTGTGGGCACATAGTTTACTCAAAAAAATTCCGGTTCGAATCCCAGTAGGGACGCTTGCTGGGATTTATGCAGGTATTCAATTTGGATTGATCTATATTGCCAGCTATGATGAGAAGTACCGTTATCCTCCATGGTCACTTGGAATTGGGAAACGTATCATGATGGCACCCATCTTTGGAGGGGACATTAAGCTGTGGGTCCAGTGTACCGAGAGTCATAACTGTACATGTACATTGCAGTCAGTTTTGATACGAGCAGGGATAAAACTCTGACTGCTCCCAATCTGCCCCAGCCTAAAAAATAATCGGTCCTCGGACCGCTGTGTCGCCTGCGTCGCGGTTAGTGAATGATAGGCCTAACATGACCTTTGACCTTGATATGTGACCTCTTACAGCAGCAACCAAATGCGGGATCCCATGTTGCACATCTGATTCAAGTTGGTTCCCATTGAAACTTCACTTTTCATATGAGGTCAATTTTACATTTTCAGGCCATTTAACAACTTGACCTCAAATGACCTTGACCTTGGACATGTGACCTTTGAACCTCATACAAATGAGGGATCCCATGTTGGCACCTATGACTCAAGTTTAGTTTCCAATGAACTTTCAACTGTTCATATGAGGTCATTTTTACATTTCAGCCTATTTTAACAACATGACCTCACATGACCTTTGACCTTGGCATGTGACCTTTGACTCATCAACAATGAGGGATCCCATGGTTCACCTATGATTCAAGTTTTAGTTCCCTTGACACTTCACTTTCAATGAGTCAATTTTACATTTTCAGCCCTTTTTACAACCTTGACCTTACATTGGACCTTTGCTTGGATGTGACCTTTGACCTCATCAACAAATGCGGGATCCCATGTTGCACATGATCCAGTGTGGTTGCAATTGAAACTTCAAATTTTCATATGCGTCATTTTACATTTCAGCCTATTTACAACTTGACCTCACAGGACCTTTGCCCTTGGCTGTGACCTTTGCCCTCCTCACCCCGTCGGTGGCTGGGCCCCGTTGCACCTGTGCCCCCCCCCCCACCCCCCCCCCCACCAACCCCCACACTCCTCCCACCGTTTGGTTCCTCCCTCCAAGGCTGTGGCTATTACATGCAAATGTTAACCCTTTTTACAACAGACATCAACAACAGCATCATCAACAACAGACTACAACAACAGTGGACAAAGTGATCCTATGGGTCATCCTGCCTTAGGGGAGGCGACACAAAAAAAGTGGCCATATTAACAACATACATATCTTGGATCATGGACATGGATGAGCTCTCAGTGAATAGGGGACGTGTGGTCAGTGGATAGAAAGACCGACTCGTGATCTGAAGTGTGGAGTCCGAGTCCCACTGCGCAACGTGTTGTGCACTTGGACAAGGCACTTTACCTCGCTTGCCTCTCCACCCAGGAGTGAATGGGGCTATGGGGCTGTCAGGGAATGTTAACCCAATCTAAGTGATGATAGGAGCTGCGCTACGGTCGTGCCCTAATGAAGCGAAATGATTCTGATGATTTCTAGTGACAGCGTAATAAATTGTAAAGTGCAGTGATAACTAGTGGTTAACCAGCGTCCTAAATAGCGTAGGTTTATTATTATTATTAAATATGACACCAACACCCAAGCCTTACCAATGACTGTGGATTAGCAACTAAGGAAATCAATTGGCGATTCCACCTTCCTTTAAAAATCCCTAAGTAAGTATGAATATTTTGATTGCATTTCAATATCAATGCAATCAATGGTTGTGAATGCCTCCTGATGACATTATTAATAATGAACAACATGATACATCAAAACAAAAGACATATGGTATCTCTTTTTCCTTGATAAAGGTGTTAATTATTCAAAGCTTCCTTTATCCCCCCAAGGCTTATTTCCAGTAATTTGCAATTCCCAAGGTTGGGTTTTATCAGGGTGATATTATATAGATAGGCAACTGATTGTATGGGGCTGCCACTTGTATTCAAAGGTGGATATGATGTGTGAACAAGAAAACACGTAAAAAGGGTCCTTTTTTTCAACAGGCGATGTATGCGCGTACATTGATTAGAGTGTCGAAAACAGCAAAATATGGGGAAAAGGGTATCTTTTTCTTTACCCTGAAATTGTGATATATGTGTTTAGGTATGTAATACTCACATTAAGCAGAGATCAAAATCATCAAAAATATTGTAAATCGGCGTTTGTAAAGCAAGCACAGAAAAATAATGGTTATATCATGACAAGGTTACTGCCTTACTTGGATTTAGGGTAGCAAAAACAGACAAGAATACTTGTTTAGGGTATATTGTTTTTAGTGGGTGGAAATACTTGTTTAGGGTGCATTTTGTAAGTCCATGTTCATGCATCATATCTACCTTTGAATACAAGTGGCCCCCACCCCCCGGGTTAATTCAAAGCTACATACCCTCTAAATGTTAACGAGTGAAAATTTCACTCCCCAAAAGAGTGAAACTCTTGTAAACCAATCCAAAATACGTGGTTTGTACTTAAAAAAGTGAATTTCCACTCAAAAAGGGTGAACAGCACTCTAAAAAGATGGGATTTCCACTCATTTCCGTGTTGTCCTTCGTTTCACTCTTCAAAAGTGTTGTCCTTCATTTAACTCCTCAAACGAGTGGAAATCCACTCGTTTTGGAGTGATTTTTTACTTTTTTGAGTGGAAATTCACGCTTTTTAAGTACAAACCACTCATTTTGGAGTGGTTTACGAGATTTTCACTCTTTTGGGGAGTGACATTTTCACTCGTTTACATTTAGTGAGTAACTAGCCACTTCTTGCATGGGTCTATGAATTTTCTTTCATGGTAACCACTGGTGTCTGTGAAGAAAAAGAGAGGGATGTTTCCAACTTATAGAAAAATTTCATATGCCTTAAAATCAGAACATATATATGATGGCACTAATGACCTTTAGATTTCAGGTTATGCAGGTGCATGAGAGACATAATGCCTAACTTTCCATGCAAGAAGCAAGATGTGGAAAGTTAGGCATTATGCCTCTTATGCATGTATGCATCCTCCCTCCCCTTCCCCTCTCTCTTCCTCACTTCCTCTCTCTCTCTCTCTCTCTTTCTCACTCTCTATCTTGCTCTCTAAGCTGACATAAGGCCAATGAAAGTCAATGTTATGTTTCCCATAACATTTGTGCAAATCATGATGAGGCAACTATTTCATTTTTCATTATTCGTAATTTTGCACTAACAGCCATTTCACCCACCTTCAGTGTGCTCTAATACCTACAATATTGTGTCAAAACACCACCCTACATACAAAACACCACCCTACATAGAAATGATTTTGCAATGGTTCTTTGGTTTAAAATCTACTAAAATCACATCACAAGATGTGATCAAAAGAAGAAACATTGATTTTTTTTTGAAATGCAAAATAATGAACTTTTTAGGGATTTCAGCATCTCAAACCTGGGCAGAAAATCATAACGTGGGCAGGTTACGGGAAACATAACATCGACTTTCATACGCCTAGTAGGGAATTAATTCAAAATAAACTACAGATCATTGAGTATATAAAAATAAATGCTGGTATTTATAGCATCTTTTCAACATTTGATAAAGGTGCTTTACGTTTATTCCATTGTATATCAAATGCTAAATATGTATCTGCATGATTGTGCAATTATACTTCTCCATGTAATTATGTTCTGGGGCTGCAGATTTATGCCTAATTAGGAAGTCATGTACAGAAACTGAAATTTAACATTGGATAACCGATCACCTGTGGAATTTATTCACATTTTGTCACTAGTTATCAGAATGTGAGTATGGATAAGACAGATTATACCCTGGGCCTGAAATAATTCATGTTCAGTTAAAGGCTGACTCAGAGATTTCAAAATATAATTTTTTGGTGTAGTAATTAAAAATAGTTGTCTAAAACTAAGGATAGGCACCTAAAATGCTTAATTCCAAATTTTGAGACGAATCGGATCTTCCGTTTTCATGCAGTAGACATTTTGGCACAGTATAATTATAGGATTCAGTACTGTTACTAATTTGTATCTCTTCTCTTCTATACAGGCCCGTATGCGAGGGGGTGCAAGGGGTTCAGGGGGCATTCGCTCCCCCCAAAAAATTCTACAGAAGGGGAAAAAGTCCACTTTTTGCTAAATTTTTGCATAAAAAGGTCAAAAATTTAGAGAAATTTAGACAAGAAAGTCCACTCTTTAGTGATGAGATGTTCAAAAGGTCCAAAAAGGGGCATTTTAGAGCGGGGGTTAGGTCCAATGTTACCAAAAAGGCCCACTTTTTCTAGTGCTCGCCAACGCACCCCACCCCCAATAAATCCTGCATACGGCCTGTATCTATACCTTGCGATCAAGCCATAAGCTTTGTTGTATCATATTATATTCATTTCAAAGTCATAAATACAAGGGTGACCTATGCTCACTGCTTTTCAGTACAAGGCTCACATTATGTTTTGTGGAAAAAAATGAAAAAATGGTGTTTATTTGGCAATTTGAATGTGGTGGCCCAAAATGCTTTGACCCTTTTAGTATAAGGTTCACATTACTATTTTAGGGAAAACACGCAAGGCATTACATTCAGGAAACAAGCAGTTTGGCCACTGACTTTTGATTCTTTCAGTACAAGGTCACATTACTATTTAGGAAAACAAATGCAGAATGGCTGGAATTGCGTCACTGATCATGTTTGTCCACCGACGTTTTGTACTTAGGTAACCAAGGTTCACATTACTATTTTAGGGGAACAGCAATGTACATATGACTTTGGTACATGAGCATGTTTGACCACTGACTGTTTGTACCTTTTTGATACAAGGTTCACATTACTATTTTTTAGGGGGGAAAAACATCAATGAGCGTATATTTTGTACACGAGCATGTTTTCCGGCCACCGTACTTTTTTGTCCTTGCTTCAGTGACTCGATGATGTCAAACACAGGGCATTGACCACTGATAAGAGCTTACTAGACAGGAAGTCTTGCTTTAATTCATAGTTGGGGAACACGATCAACCTTTAATTCATGATCAAACAAAATCCATACATGTGACATGGTTTCACACTTGAAAGTTGTCAAGTCATGGCTGAATATGTTTATCATAATTTAAGTATTTTTTGATCAACATGCATAGTAAGCTTTAATTACTTGGAGTCTACACACATATATTTCCATATCAATCCACACCTTTAGAACAATAACTTGTCCATCTTTGAATTGGATGTCTATGCTTTAACTGTTTGAAAATTACAATGATTAATATTACAGTATTTTAACTATATAAAAAAGACTAAAACCCCAGGGGGTGGAAGGAACACTGAACTAGCAAAGAGGATGGTTGTGTGTAGCCCTTACAGGTCCATGAATGAGATGATAACCTAGTCCAAAAAAGAATACACTACCAGTGACATCATTATGAAACTATTGATTTTCATCAGTGTCATGAATCTATTCTCACCAGTCCCTGAATTTTCTATACTCTCTGAAAATCAATGGCACCACAAATTAAGTCATCACCAACCCAAATAGGGCCTATTGAATGCTTTCTAGACCATCCTTGTAGACTTGACAACCACATCAATTCTATTAGCATTTCCGGGACCTTTAAAAGACTCCTTGTTCAGTAGCAAGTGCCAGACACGTCTTTTTCTGGGTGGAAAACAGGGAGGGCAGTGAAACTTTTGGGGGGAGAGGGGCAAAAGTGAAATTCTGGGAGACAAAATATCAAAATTCAGAGATATTTAACCAATTTTGGCTCAAAACTTTTTGGTGATTTTGGGACGAATCGTTGATTTTTGCCAAAAATCCATCATTTTTTCTTTTGGGGGGAACTGGGGGTGCCAGAAAAATTTGGGCCCTATGCCTCCCCGGTGCACTGCTACTGCCCATGTTTCACACCTCCCAACAGTTCCTTAGTTCAGTTCTTGGGAAAATTGTTTGCATGAATAGCGAAAATGTCACAAAATTACAGTTCCAAAGCCTGCAAAATCTCTCACAATTTCAGTTCGCTCAGGCCCCAATTGTGAGAAACAAAATCTGGGGGGGGGTATTTTTTCCAATCGAGTTTGGCAGCACATCCTACTGAAAGTTGAGTGCTGCCCCCCTACTACATTTTATTTTCGAAATGCACAAGAAAGTAGATAACAACAAAAGGTCAAGTCGATTATGAATTAGTCAATGAGTTTAAAATAAATTGCAAATAGAAAAATGGTAAATTTTAAGTGTTATTTTTCATGCAATCAGTAAATACAGTTTCCACAGATTTTTGCTGACACAGTTTTACAACAACTATTAATTTTACGTACACAAGTAAAAAGAATATCTACATTGGTAAACAAGTTTACTAAATTGGGGTGGTCGTTTGTATTAAGTTTTTTTTTTTTTTTATTTTACACAAATTCCTCAACTCAACTCACCAAATACTTATTTTTCTAGTATTTTGTTTAATTTTTTTTTTTTACAATATACTTTAAGGTTTCACATCTTTTGTGAGGGAATTGGATGCTGTATAATCTGAAAATTTACAATCTTGTTTTAGTGTATAGTAGCTCAGATGATCATTTTACACATTGGGCTTAAATCTATAATGATTTACAGATTGATTTGTTATTCTCCCAACTCAAACTCAGTCAAATAGTCTTTTAAATCCACTGAAATTCACTGACTTAGTTTGCCCTCTTCAAAAAGCTTAACCCCTCAGCTTTAGTGTATGTACTTATGCAGGCTTTTCCTGTACCCTGAGTTTGTGATAGACCCCAAAATGGGTCTGGGTCATCTCAGAAGAAAATGGAAACACTCATATGTTAAATTTGTTGTTGTTGTAGAAAACCTCCAGCAGAGTGGCAGAATGGTTAAAAATTAGCTAAAAGTGCATTGTTGTATCAAGAAAATTTTAAAACATGCATTTCATCTTTGAGCCTTTTTTGCCATTCTCAAAACCCCCCCCCCCCCCACCCCCCCCCAAAAACCCCCCAACCCCTCTCTGCATATCTGAGTAGAAACGGAGTAGCAAGAATAACAGTCAAGATCCGCCCATAACCAGTGGGGGGGGGCAGGGGTAAGCCCCCTGCCCCCCCCCCAAAAAAACATAAAATTGGCTCCAAAACGGCCAAGAAACTTGCATTTTGCAAGGAAACGAGCCACAAATTTGGTTTTTTATGCTATTTTGTTGAAAAATGGTTAAAATTTCGGTAGAAAAGGTCCACTTTTGCAAATTTGCCCCCCCCCCTTTTGGGAAAGGCAAATTTGGAGAAAAGTTCCCTCTTTCACAAAAATGGCCCTCTCCTAAAAAAATCCTGGTTATGGGCCTGGCCATGATCAGTTACTGTTTTCTCCAGAGAGAACCAGTGCATATGGAATCATACAAAATAAACAAAACTATGTTACATCTAGTGGATCGAAATGGCAACCTTCATGTCACTAGAACAGAGCTTTAAGCACTGAATCAAAGAAGCCATGGAAGCAAAGCAATGGGTGGTATCTAGATTTAAAAGTGGAAACCATGGGTTGGATTGGCCGATTCCTAGCTTGA
Source organism: Ophioderma brevispina (assembly GCA_023653785.1). Classification (NCBI taxonomy): domain Eukaryota; kingdom Metazoa; phylum Echinodermata; class Ophiuroidea; order Amphilepidida; family Ophiodermatidae; genus Ophioderma; species Ophioderma brevispina. Next base: position 56,849 of record JAMKCH010011370.1, read on the forward strand.
TCTGTATCAATTTTATGTTTTTAGATGTGTACCGTTACATTTTTGGTGGTATTTTTATAATATCAGATATCAGTTTTGACGGTGATTGATGCCTTCCAAGAGGAAGGCACATGAATGGTTTATTTTCCTTTTGATGACAAATTCGTCTGTTTTAGAAAGCTTTGTCCCTAAGGTTTACAAAAAAAAAAAATAAAAAAATTTGTCTGGGAGTCGAAAATCTTCCACAGAGTGTATCATGGGCATATCCAGTATCTCCACCCTCGGGTACGCTATCCAGGATTTGATCCCAGTCCATGCAGCTGTTGGGGTCCCCTGGCAGGGTCCAGGGAGAAAAATAAGCATTTTCAGGCAAATTTGACTTATTTTGACCCATTTTGGTGCAATATGAAGCCTATATTACAGCTACAAACATCTTTTAATTTTTTAGACCTCCGGGGAGCACACGCTCCCTCAAGTATGGATTTCAAATGGAAGAGTCAAGTTCTGTGAATGTGGTCAACAAAATAAATATAAACCTCTCTATCCACTAATCCATGTAACATCACAGTGACATTTGAGAAAATCTTTAAAAATCCCAGCCACAAATGGAACCATAAATTTACAAATTCAATATTTGATAGAAAAACTAGCCACATATTTTATCTTATTAAATTATGGCGAAATGCTCAACCATGCATAGATGGTGAAAATGTGAGAGCAACCAACAAGGGGAAATCTATAAACAAAACATAAATTCTACATCAATGAAAGCAGTTCCTCGACTTGTACATACATTTTGTGTTTGACCTGGTAAAATTGATTTTGTCTGTGATTTTGTGGAATATTGATCAATTTGCCATTTATGTGTGCTGATATCATAATATTTTCACTAAACCATTTAAGGTTAGCGGTAATTTCTTGGAACCTTTTATTGGCTATACATTTCATTTCTCCAATTACCTGAACTCTACTTATTTTTGTTATCAACTGCCTTAAAGGTAATTATATATTTAAAGGGATAAGCAGCGATAATGGGAGAGAATAAAAAAATGTGGAAATGCTTTTTTTTTGCTTATAAATCAAATATAACTATGTACAATTCCATATACCTACTTTAATGTAAGAACAAAAACACCAAATAGTGAAAAATTGAAGTATTTGAGGAAATTTGTCACATCATCTCGAGCAATTAGACACACACAGTGATCACGACTCAAAATCTACACTAAACAGCTGATTGTGGTTAACACCAGTACAGAATAAACAAAGAAAAATAATATTTGTGTTTGAGGTCAAACTGTACAGGTCATGGTGCACAATATTACGCTTACAAATCTGGAATATTCACACAGAAAGGCTTGTTTGATCTCAAGTCGGAATTTTGATACGCATGTATAGAAATTACAGAATCCGATAAAAAAAGTACTTCCTTGTCTTTAATACACGGATTTCAAGACAACCACTTGCAGGTTATGTTAACACATCTATGCCAGTAACAAAAATAACAAAATATGAATTTTGATGAATTTTTTGATGTTTCGGATCAGCAAATTGCTGTGTATCCCTTTAAGAAGTTGTTGGGAGAGGACCAATCAAAGTAACAAATTATTTTTTTCTATGAAGCTGCTGTGTCAATAATTGACAAATTGATTTACTAAATGAGTTTTTCAATCAAATTATGCAAATTAAGATATGAATGGTGGAAGCAGTGAATAATTATGTAATAGCTATTTTGGTACATAGTGACATTATCAACAGAAACTACAATGAAGGCTTGACACATCAGGGAATCCATTTTAACCCACTGAGGATTAATCCCTGTGGTACAGTCTGTCTGATTGGGTCTTTAAAGGTGCAACGAGAGATTTCAAGTCATCCATATTTTGTGTGCTATGTTGTGATCTCATATAGATTACACACTCAATAGATTCCCTTCCCTTTTATTTGGTTGCAGAAAGAACTTAAAATGAAAACAAAGGGCGATTTGCACATGCTTATATTTCAATAGAAAACATAGGCTGAATTTTCTATTTGCTCCTATAGGAATTAGAAATTTCACAATTTTGGTACCAAAGAAACAGTTCTCAGCTTAATCCTTTCAGATGAGGATATTATTGAGAGAAAGCTTTACACCAATGGCAGTGTCAAAATCAGAATTTTTACATTTTTATGGACACCTGTGATTTGAAATCTCTTGTTGCACCTTTAAGGATACAACATGAGATAGCCATCTGGGTAACCAATCAAAATGATGCTTCTGTGTCTGTATAAATTGCACTGCCATTCTTACAGTATCTCTGATTTGCTCATGGCATGATATAACCTTCAAAGTAACCAATCAATATAGTGCTTAGATAGGTTGAAAAAGCTTAAAATTTAGGTAAACAGTCCACTTTTGCCAAATTTGACTTCCTCCCCCCCCCCCCCTTGCAATTTTGTGGAAAAGTCCCCTCTAGGACTTTACCTGAGGTATGTCATGGTCTATATGAAATACATGGTCCACCAATTTGGAAAGCCTGTGTTAGATCATTGTGCCAGTTTGCCTTTTGCCTAAATCCCATATTTTGCCATTGCTATCTTCAGTAGATAGCTTGACTCTTCATTCATTTATTGTTTCACTGATTTTATACCCTGTAAATGACAACATTCAATTGACAACTTTCATATAAATCAAGAATTCATATAAAGCATTTAGAAGCAATTTTTGATTTCATCTTTAAAGACAGCCAAAATAAAACCTGTTTAGTTATATTTTTAAGAGTTATTTTTCTGTTAATGGCTATCCTACAAAAACCTACTTCCCTCCCAAAGCCTAATAATCATTCTGAGAGTTTACATTTACAACTTTAAAACATTGTTACTCTCCTGCTGCGACAATTTACACTTTTCGATACCTGCCATAAATGCCCCCCCAATAAAAGTATTTTCTTCAACTGCCTTTCCTTGTAGAATAAGTAAATAACATCCAGAATAAATGGAAAAAACATGTTTTGTCAGGTAAAAAGAAATATAAAAAACAAGACAAAATACATTTAAAAAGAGGCATATAGTGTATGTACTTGTGTAATTGAGTGGGGCATTTGGGTAGATTCTGCAGAACCAGATTTTTGAATGATTATAGCATGACATTATCGAAAAACAATGTTTTGCAGCCATTTTTTCGGAGGCGCCATCTTGGTATAGTTGGCGCCAGTTTTCAACTTTCTGCCTTCCGTATTAAATTTGCCTATATCTCGACCTCTGAAGCTCTTAGGAGCATATTCTGGCGTCTATCCCCATGTTTTTGGGGTCAATGAATTCATATTTGATGATGATTTAATAGGGTGATATTCTTTATTTACTACAATCCAAGATGGCCGCCAAAATGTCCTTCAAAACACAAAACAATAAAAAAAATAAAAAAAATAATAAAATTTTGTTTTTGTTTCTTTAGCCCTAGGTTTTGAGATCAAAGAATTCGATTTTTGTGGCACGGCTAAGTTACATGACTTCGCTTACACTAGAATCCACGATTGCTGCCCGAAATAAAAACTCATTGTGTGGTCATCAATATTTCCTAATATATTTGAGTTTTCAATTTCTGAAGCCGGTCTATAAAAACATTTTTAGTGTCATTTTTTGATTTGTTTTTGGGGTCAGAAATAAAAGTGATAGATGTCTCCTATTCTACGATCACATATGGCAGTCACAATAATAGCCCTGGGATAATTGCCACCAACCATATGTAATTAGGCAGTAATCTCGGCGTTTTTTGATTAGTCTTCTGAATTCCTGAATCAGTCGTGTGTTACTTTTATGATGTTGTTGCACTTTTTATGGTTGGCTTCACGCAGGCAGAATTCAGTGCCGTCAACTTTGTTCTATTTGTGTGCATTTATGCAGGCATAAGTGTCTTCATTTTCATTTTCACCTTTTCACTAGATAATGAGCATAAAAAAGGATCACCAAAGCCTATCTTGGCTTCAGATTCCTAATGGGCGGTTTAGCTTTGTTAACCCAAGATAAGGCGCCTGTATATCTAGGACCTAGGTATAATCCCAGATCAAACCCCAGATAACAAACATCAAGCTCTTTATCTTGGCTTTATTACAACCCTAAACCCTAGAAAACACAAGTTAACCCCATATAAAGCTGTAAACCAGGATAAGGCACATTATCTGATCGTTTACAAAGTCAAATCCCAGATAACAAACTTAAACCTAGGATGATGCTGTTAACCAAAGACAATGAGCCTTATTTTGGGTTTACAACTTTATTCTTCCGCTCTGTATCGAGTCCAAACAAAGTACTCAAGATGCTCTGGCAGAGACAATATACATATCTGGGCTGTTTTGTCGAATTGTAAAGGTCCTTGTCGGTGCATTGTTGCTCCAAACAGTGGGCATACCAAGAGATTTTCAGGTCCTTTTGGTGTTGTTCAACAGCCACTAACAGTATCCGGATCTGCTTCTGATCAGGTACCCAATTATTTGCAGGAAAACCTTAATCGTCCGCTTCCGGTTCTCTATATGTTGGGAAATTCGCCATTCAGGCTATGAATGCTTCAGCTCCAGGTGCAAGGTGCCTCTGGGTTTTCAATACTAATAGGTATTACTTGTTTGACAGCACGGTCCTTCTTACAACTCCTTTCAAAGAGGCAGCTTCTGGATTTCAGGGCGGTTAGCAGCAGTCCTCTGCTGCCGGGAAACACAGGTGCTTCACATCTCCTGCAAAATGTAGGTCACTGCAGTGCACCTATTGTGTACCTAAGTATCAAATCTGTATCTAATATTCAAAAGGTTATATTTTAGTACATTCTGACTGTATCTAATTTGTACCTACTCTCCCTTTTGGGCTGAGTGACTTGTACCTAATTTGTATCTAAATTAGCCGATTTGACTTAGAATATGTTCAACTTCACTAGATGTATCTAAATTATACCTATTTTGGCCATAAGAATATTTCCCTCTCTGCATTACTTAGCTAAAATTACCTATTTGGACTTTTGAGAAATATTTTTCTCTGCACTAAATGTATCTAAATAATACCTATTTGGACTTAGACTATTTTCACTTCACTAGATGTATCTAAATTATACCTATTTGGACTAGAAATTTTTCTATTTGCTAGATGTATCTAAAATATACCTATTTGCCTTAGAATATTTTCTCTGCACTAAATATATCGTAAAATATACCTATTTGGACTTAGATATTTTTCACTTCACTAGAGTATCTAAAATAGAACCTATTGGGACTTAGAATATTTTTCTATTTGCTAAAAATAGCTAAAATATACTTTTGGACCTTAGAATATTTCTCTGCACTAAATGTTATCTAAAATATAACCTATTTGACTTCTGAATAATATTCACATCACCACAGGAACATAAAAAATTTATATTATTTTCACATTGTATTTTTTATTTCACAGCAGCGTATTTCAATCTTTGCATGGTAGCGTAACAGTGTACATGTAGGAATCAGTCAACACATCAACTCAACTTGTGTGCAATGTACTCTGCAAGAATATATTTTATTTACATCTATATACCAATCAAATTTATTAATACAGAAGAGATATTGTTATATACACACAAGTTGATTTTCTATACTTTTATATTCATAACAATATTGCATTAAAACCATTTCCCTGCATTTCCTGTATTGCAAACATCCATTATGTTTTATATGTATATCACTCACATCATGTAGTACAATATATGCTGATTCAAGTTTTGGTAATTTACTTCCTATGATGATTAAACGGGACATTTTATCAGCCTTTAAAAGTGCCTTACCCGATGGCACCATAAATGTCTGTTCTGGTTTTTTTTTTCTAAAGAAAAGACATCAGCAACCTATTTTAATTTTAAAAAATTTTACTTTTTTTTTTTTTTTTTTTTTTTTTTTTTTAAGTTTAATGTTTTTGTACTTGTTAGAAACATACTCTCAAAAACCAAAATAAAAAAAATCTAAATGCATTTAAAAAATAGGAGGCACAAAATGCTAGTGAAACATCAAAACGTGACAGCATTCTCCACACTTTGCAAAACCGTGACGAATTCGCACTGGCATGACTGAAGAGAAAAACACTTCAATTTTTCCTATCGAAAAAACACAAAATTACAGTTTTAAATACACCATTAGCAAGGAAACAACTCTCCATCGCAGCTGGTTAGTATGTTTTTATTTAAATTACATACAACTGTGCAATTTTTGACTTGCAACAATTTAGCATTTCCCTCACCAAATTTCCCTAACTCAGTACTACTCTGCCTACGAATATGGGTCCTACGTGCTACTACATAGATCCCGTCTCATATTCATAGCGTAAAAGTAGGCATAAAGTATCTTGTATATTTTATTTTATTTCACATGAGTTTTGTTTCCAATTTTAAAAGCTTTATATATTAAATAAATTCCCATAAAACAATTTATTATAATTCTTTAAGCCTAATTTCAGCCTGTGCACACATTTTCGTCGGTTTCGGCCTAGCTACAAATTCCGTCACGTAGCTGTATGAGGCTGAGGTTACAGAGGTCACTCATATCTTAAATTAATTGAAATCCGAATCATCGTACCGGAGTTTTGCCGGCCAACGGCCGCTGTAGAAATGGCCTGATGCCGGTGGCAAAACCCTGCAAAAATGAACAAAATCAGCTTAGTAGTTCGCTTTCTTGATAAAATACTGTCCAACACTCCTGCAAGGAGTCCACGGGCCAGATTTATTGGGGCCCAGTGTTTGATTCAGACCAGTCGCGAAATACTTTGGTATTGTGCCACCACCTATGAATTCGGCACGCCTCAACGGAATAAACTGCATGTTGAGTCATACCCTGGAGTAGACAGTCATGCTAGCTCAAGTTCGTCACAATTCTTTTAAGTGTAAGTAATTTTTAAAAAAAGGGTAAAGTTTGTTAATGTCGAGCTAGCCTAGCTCATCATGCTGATGATAAAGCCAGGGATCCATCGAACGTTGGTGCAGCCGTGATTTCGAGGCAACAAGCACTATTTATTTAAATATAAAATAAAGGTGGCAGTGCATAATTTTCTTCCTTCTCATTTTTTGTATGGTTCCTATATTCCCGAAAAAATGTGATTCCAAATTTTGTTAATTCCTGACGGTAGTACTTCACTCCCATGGATTGAATGTTCGTGTCGGCGACTCAAAGCCTGTAGCTGCTGACCGTCACTCGCCTGTTTTTGAAAAAAAAAACAAACCCCACTGTAAGGCCCAGGAACGCCGAATTCGCAGTAAAACAAACTGCGCAAATTGTAATTTCAATTTCTTCTAATAGCATTTTGCTTCTAATTATAATAATAAGTTGTGCATTTGCAATGATATTATCTCAATGAATCAAAGCGTGCATAATATTTTCAATATGATATAAAAATAAATAGGAACGGGGCTTTTGTAATTATGTTTTGTTCCAATAACTGATAACATCACTCATTGCAACTGGGGCGTCTTCTTTATGAGACGTCCCACCAAAACGAAACAGTGCAAGAGACATGGGGTCGATCCAGAATAATATTATCATTTACATTTGTCACATTTGATTGATTTTTTAAAAAATTTATTTGATTGGTTTAGTCATCGTAAGCATGAGATACAAACCATTTTTTGTTCATTTGACAATCAATTTGCAAACCATTCAAAATGGTGATGTCACCACTTTTGATTTAAGGCCTAAATAGTAATTGCTGCTTGCGCTCAAGTTGCTAAATGTGCAGCTGGGAAAATGAGTGTTTTTCAAATGAGTATAACTTTGGCATGAGCAGTGGCGGGTTTAAGGGAAAGGACCCTTTCACAGCTTAAGGCGGGGCCCCCCTTTAGCGTCTAGAAGCAACGCATATCGGACTTTAGGGCAACTAAGGTGTTGTCCTAGTGGGGCCCTGAGAGCAATATTTTAGGGGGGGGCCCTGTCAGCAGCGGCTGACAACGCTGCGACGGTCTACTAAATCCGCCCTGGCCTGAGCAAATTCAGAAATATTTTTATTGGGCAAAGATATTCAAACTAGGGCAACTTTCCCACTATGATTTTTGGTACCAGGACGTAGTTTCGGTCCCTGCAACCCGGGTTGTACCCCATAGGGCTAACAACTTTGGTTGCGGATAATATTGTGTAGGCCCAGCGACAAATCTTATGTACATTTCCAGAAGCAATAATCAATGTAACTTTGGTCACACATATGCCCAGTTGAGCAATATCATAGGGATTAAATGTTAACTAAGGCAGTGTGGATTTACTATCAATGCGAAAATAGAGAGCAGGAATAGGAGGGGAGGGGGTGGAGAAAGACTAGGTGTGGATGGGTATGGGGGAGAGAATAGGGGAACGGGTCCACTTAACGTTTGCCGGGAAAATCGGCAAATTCGTCGCTTCTATCCAGGATTCTTCGCGCAGCGGCCATGTGTTTTACATCTCTCGAGTGTATAATCTGGAAACAAACCCTCTATGGCCACTGACCTGTATCGATGTCAGTCCATATGGCTATCGGCTGCGACCGGCCGCCGATCCCCATGGTGCCATTTTCACGTTCGTTCACACATGCTCCGTTTGGAGCTTTAGGTGAATGCGAATAGTGGCAGACTACATAAGGGACAGCATAGAAGAATCGGTCACCAAGCAGCTCACTGTGCTAAGTCATGTACATCACAGCTTTAGCAGTCTAGCTTAGAAGTTATCATATGTACAACGAGATGCAGTGAATTTTATCAGTAAAAGATTTTTAGTATTATTGTTAACGTTAAGATTTAAAAGACTTTAGAAGAAAGATGTGTACTCTAAAATTGATTCAAATTTCTGTTTTGAAAAAAAAAATTGTATTTCCAAGGGCGGCGCCTGCATCGCAAATTCGTTGTGCCAGCGTTCCTGGATGCTAATTTTACTCGCACACAACAACAATACATTGCCATATTGCTCAACATTCAAGCAAATTTTGACCGCCTTTGCCGGATGGTACCTAAGATGTAGCAACCACATTGATCCACGTGAGACTGCAGCTTGGGCCCAGTAATCCTTGATAAGTAGTTCATTGCATTTTCGGCGGTGTTACCCTAACATTCGACATGTTACTATTCAGAATTTTTGTACATGTGTAGGTTTACTACTGTCGCTGGATACGTTTAGGAAACGAAGTACTTTCTAAGGGAATTTTGAAGAGCACATAGTTGGTCCATTTTTCCCTCCCGTTCATTAATATCGGTTTCGTAAAGGGTACTTGACCGACCACTACATGACGTGGTACTCATGCTCATCGCGCCCACTCCTTGCGCTAGTGGGAACGTTTTTAAGGGGACCGGACCTACATCCGAGATCGAGTCCGAGACCACCTCAGCTCAGGTAGGTAGTCTCGTTACTAGGACGTGGTACCAATGCAGCATGGAACGCATTGTACAATCGTAAGTGGGGGGCCCGGCTCACATATCAACCGCGGAACCAATGGGCCTTTGCTGTGAGCAAGGACAAATTATCGCAAACAAAATCCGTATTTTTTCTACACGTACACTGAATTCACAAACTATACCCGAAACTCTATACACATTTCTTCCTGAGTAGTTTCTCTATTTGTATCATATATCATTAAGTATAAACACGATACTTGAAGAGATTGTTTTCGATAAGAGCAGCGGTGAAAACAACTGGCTGACGGACATCCATAACCTGTAAACAATGAGACTTCCGGGCTTACGATGTATCTGAAAAAGATGGATGCGTTCACGGCGATTCATCAAAATGATCACAGGTAGGCCAATGTTCTTGTACGTCACATGTTTTTACATCAACATGTTCATCAGAGAATCCTATTTGTTTCCATTCAAGTATCACCGGAGGAACAGAAAATATCAATTATTTGCAAAATAAACTATTGGATGGAATGTAAGGGAACAACAGCCGGGTACGTGGGCCCTGTACTACATCGGCGTTTGGCACAGATGGAGTACTATAATTTTAGTATTTTCTACCATATTATTTATTCTTTATTTTGTTTATTATTTTGTTTCTTTTTCATCTTTTTCTCTGAGTTTCTTCTGCCTCTTCTCGTTATTGCTCATTAGATTCGTTCCTCTCTGCCTTTAATTGTCGGGGAGTTAGGGGTAATGAGATTTGTTTTCATGAAGTTGATGGGGATACTGGGGGAAGAGGGGGAAAGAGGGGGAGAGGTGGGGAGAACTTGTGCTCTCTGTGAAGGTGAGTGGACTTAATAGGTGCGTCGGTGGTGTTCCCTGATCTGCCTTTTTAGTTGGTATGACTTTTTCTGAAGCATGTGGAGTAAGCTTTTACGATCTTTGGATTCTTATAGTGTTCTGAGGCTTGAAAGAAGAGAGGGGAGGGGGTAAATGGATGGATGGATAGACGAGGAGGGGCAGGTGATAGAAAGCATGGGAGATAGAGGGTAACAAAAAAGGTGCTGAGTTTGGAACTTGATATAAACTGGTGATGCATGTTCTTTACCAAGTCGTACATGCTCTATCAGATCTTGGTTACTTCTTCTCGTGGGAGAGGCTTCATTCAGCTTTGAATCTAGTTAGGGATTGTCTCTGTGTGTTGTTTCTCTTGGGGGGTTCGGGTGGATGTGGGCTGCTGGGATCTCTCTATACTAATTTTCATCTCTGTACTTAGTTCTGTCTCGTCGTTTGTCCAATTCTGATTGTGTCCAAGCTTTGTGTCTTGATCGTCCTTTAGGTCATTCTTCTAATAATCAATAGCTGATCTGATGTAATTTTCCTCTGGGTCTCGTTTAGACTGGTGGAAGTATTGTGATTACTGCTTCTCTTAATCTCTCTAACACATTTTGCTCAGTACACATCTTTAGATTTTTTTGTCTCTTAGTAAAGCTCTTCGATTAGTCAATCTGACTCTCCTCTCGTGCTTGCTGGTTCGGGGGTTATGGGCTCGCTTGTCATGTTAGATTGGCGGAAGATTTCTGATAGTCAATCGGTAATTGTGTCTCCTCTAGTATTTTTCCTTAGACTATGTGGAGAGGGCAGGGGGCTAGGAAGTAGTAGGTTTGAAGGAGAGAGGGTGGTCTACATTACATGGCTCATTTTGCTGTACTGGGTTTATACTCTTATTTGAGGTCATGATGATATAATCTTAAAGCTTCTTTCGTTGGTCTACTTTGAAAGAGGGGTGAAGACGAGTCATATCACAATTGGGGGCCGAGATGTATGGCCCTGGAAGGAGCTTGGATATAGCGAACAAAGGAAATATAGAGGAAGGCGCTGGAAAGGGAAGGGTGATGTTAGAGGGAACAGGAAAAAGGGGGGGGGGAAGGACAAAAGCGAATGGTATGAAAAGCAATTGGAGACTAAGGAGGAAATGGGGCTAGTAAAATGGGGTCAAGGCTTGCTAGCTGCTATCATGGGAAGCTGTTTGACTGTGCTCTGAATTTCTATTCTCGTTCGTTGTCTCGTGTCTGGAGATGAGGATATTCTGTCAAGTCTGAAAGGCTTTGCTCACTGTTGTAACGATACATTGCAGTAATAATTGCGAGTATTGGCTTGACTGGGAGAGGGTCCTGACCAATCCTAACGAAGTCAAGAAGACGCGAGGGTGAGAACCAAAATCAATGTGGGGGCCGAGCCCACTTCTTTGTGTACTCATATAGGGTCCAGCAACACAGTTTATAGTGGAACACGACCTCAGAAAGTGAGCTTTTCCATGATATTTTAATTTACTGTGATTCTTTTAAGATTTTTTACACAGCCACAACAAAAATGAGTAACTTCTTTTTGAATCATAGCCTTGTTATGTGTAAATTAGATTTTGAGAACATCCTGGCAGTTATATTTATTAATCTTTCCCTGAGATAGTGTGAAAAGAAACCATGTGCTTGGACGGTCCGCCAACTCTGAACCGGCAAACCTCCTATTCCATGCATGACGTTCTTACCAATGACTAACAAACCAAGGTTGGCATAGGAGGCGCTAGGTATATCTATGGCAGATGCAGATAGCATCATAACAGAACTGTAAAAGTGGAAATTTTTTCGCGCTAACAATTAATTGTTTTCGCGCTACATTCATTTTTTCGCGTTTTTTCGCGTGCTTCTGAGCTAGCGCTAAATTAAAAACTCGCAAAAACGTTTATTTTGTGTGTGGTCTATGAGGATATCTGAAGAGTGGATTTAAAAACAAGCAAAAATGTTAAAAATCGCTGTAACAACGCGAAAAATTACGCGAAAATTCACTTTTAATATAAACTATTTACATGTGTATAATTTTGTCTATGAACTTAACTACAAAGGTAGACAAGTATATTAGTTACATGTGAACTCGCACACGTTGATGGGGAATTAACCACGCGAATCCCCAATGCCGGGTGAAGCCGAAGGCTGAAACCCAGTAATGGGACTATGATAGCCCATGGTAATCCCCGTATCATAGCGACGCTGATCCCGATAACGAATTTATATCAACCCTAAGTCCTGAAAAATTATTTAATTATAACTTTTTAAAAAAAAAACATTGTTTAATTAAAAACAAATAGTTTTTTTTCCCATAAATAAAGTTTTAATTAACAAAAAAATTCAGCCCAACACGGGAACAATGATCATAAACCTCTTTCTTGTAATGATCAGGCAGCGTAGTATTCATGGTCCACCGACCTTATATAATGTGCCGTATGAGAATACTCTCAGTGACCCGATACGAAAATATATCCGGTATCGTCGGTACCGCTTTGATGATTTGATCTCTCCTTAGGGGTATGATAGAATAGAACTTTTTTATTAATCTTTTCCTTGGAGATTACCAGTTCACGCAAGTGTTAAAAAACCCATGTGGCTTGTGTGGATTCGAACCGGCAACCTCCGCATTAACACTTCCTTGGGTACATCATAGGTACATCATTTACTCTACAATAGGTATATTTTTAGGTGCATGACCACTTTTGGAACACCATAGGTACAATTTAGATCATTTTAGGTACATTCTGGTATGTATTTAGGTACATGCCAAAGATACATTTTGGTCACATGACCATTTTGGAACACCAATAGGTATATTTAGATACATTGTAGGTACATTCTGGTAGGTATACTTTTAGATACATGCCAATAGATACATTTTTAGGTACATGACCACTTTTGGAATCACCAACAGGTATAATTTAGATACTTTTAGGTACATTCGTAGTTATAATTTTAGGGTACATGCCAATAGTACATTTAGGTACATGACCACTTTTGGAACACCAATAGGTATAATTTAGATCATTTTAGGTAATTCGGTAGGTATAATTTTAGGTACATGCCCATAGATACAATTTTAGGATAAATGGCCCCTTCTGAAATGCCATAGGTATAATTTAGAGATACTTATAGGTACAAGCCATGCATAGGTCCAAATTGTACATACCTATATTAGGTATAATTTTAGGTATATATTAGATAACACCCCCCCCCCCCCAACCCCACTCCACCCACAACCCATTATAATATAGGTAACCTGTGCTTATTCACGTATGTACCTAATTTGTATCTAAAGGTAATCTATTTTATCGTTCCAAAAGTGCCGCCGGAATAGGTACAGTATTAGTACAGGTAATAGGTACTATAGGTATATACCTAATTTGTACTACTTGTGGCCAGGGATCTTAGACACTTGATGTTGTCTTGATGCTTCGCTAACACTTCTGCTCGCGCCGAATGTCTTGGTGGAGCAATTCCTTCTAGGATGTATAGGTTCTCTGTTAATGTTTAGCGATGAGTCCTGTGATAAGCCGGCAAGATGAGACATGTAAAAGCTGGTTAAAGCTTATTGGCATGGGTTGATCTACCCATGCAGGGCAGGCATACTCCTGTGCATGAGTCGCTTAGGGCCAGTGTCTCTAACTTAAACAATCTTAGAGCGAGCACCCCATCTTGTTGCCAGTGAGTCTGTTTCAGATATTATTGCGTTAAGATCTTTACCTCTTCTGTATTCTGTCTAAATCCAAATACTTTTAATCAATGACACAAAAAAGTGATTTCGATTGCTAATATTCACATTACAAACGATAACGCTGAATTGTTGTATTTGCTCCGATATGAAATAGAATTTCACAATTTTTGTACCAAAGAAACCATTGCTTCAGTTTAATCCTTTCAGATGGGGGATTTTTTGATGGGGAAAGCTTTACATCAGGGATTTTTTTTATTTTTTTTACTTTTTTGATGTTTTAGGGACACCTGATAGAGTGTAATCCTCTTGTTGCACCTTTTTAAATGGTTTACTATTACACATTATACTCAATTGTGCTGATATAGGGGCAATCTGTACTTTTTTATGGGTGAGTGAGATGAGAGCTGCTTGTGAGGGGTGCACAGCAATTAAACTTTACAACATTTCTGGTTTCTGTGTCTTAATACTGGGTGCTCTACGGTCAATACCATGTGCAGTGGTCAAAACATTAAATGCCTAAGTCAGGGACAGAATAAGGCGACCAATGCGCGTCTGACGTAATTTGACGTAATTTGACAGTGGAGAACAAATGTAGGCCGTGAAGAATATTCTTTGAACATTTAAAGCTTATTGAAAACAGAAAGTTTACTTCCGTGAATTATGTGTCCGTACGTCGAAAACCTGACTCAAACAGGACATGTTTTGAAATTTTAACATTTTAAATCATATTTTGTTCGAACTTGCCACACCTACTAAACATTCAAACAATCACAGTACGCGCAGCGTGATTGAAAACCTGTGACATACGCGCCTTGGTCAGCTCATTCTGTCCTTGACTATAGGTTCCATAAGTTCAACCCAATTACAATTATATTTAAAAAAATAGTACCCTCTGGTGCAAACAAAACACATCGATAGGTAGGTTTCCTTCGTTTCTGGAGATATTTGAGTTAGTTTCATTTACAAAAATATATCCATGGGGGGAATGATATAATGTACTAATTTAGATAATAATCTTCACAGTCTGTGACAAAGACTACCGTGGGAAATTCAGAGCATCAGAGCAAATACTTTCCACACTGCGTAATTTCCCGAAGGATTTTTTTATGGGGCCTCTCCTGCACCAGGGGACAGGGCGGTAAAGAAAGAAGAAATCCCAATTTCAGAAGCACGGTTGTGTCATTGGTTTAACACGTTTAAAAGCGAAAACTTGACGAAAAATTCTGAATTTTTTATATGTTGTCAAGGAATGTTTGTGTTCTTATTCCAAAACCATTGGAGATGAAAGAATCAACTCCACTGGAAGGGTTATTTCTGATTTTTTTTTTGTTAATTAAAGAAACGAGGATGAGGTCGTATGTGGGTCATAGGAAACACCCATGACCGACCAACATCAAAGCACCCAAATTGGTTTGTGGTTTGCACTCTGTATTGTTGTAATTTCTTTTGACATTTTGGTGGAGTTGCTATAATGAACGAGGCTTGGCCGCTCACTGCCTGATAAAAATATTATTTCCAAACACAGATACAAAAACCAAGAGAACAAGGCCAGCAGAGACAGATATCATTTCCTTTCCTAACTGTGAAGGTGCTTATAATGATCAAATTTGTCGATAAAACGGGATACAAAAATAAGTTTTACAGCATCACAATCGATATTTTAAATCTGTTGCACCAATAATGAATTGGCTCATTATGGATTAATGTGTGTGTCTTTTCTGTGCATTGATGTGAGTGGGCTGAGATGAAGTAACCTAGAAAGGACGGGACCTTGAAGTTTGGAAAATTAATACAAATAACAGAGATGAAATTGATTGATTGGAGCGTGGTCGTTATTTGGGTGCACTGCTTCATGATCCATGGCTGTTGCACAGATGTTATTCTTTAATCAGATATATGGGATTGAGTCGTTCAGTTTGTTTTTAGTACATATTTGAATATGGCAGATATTAAATCCAGATTGGTAATTTGTTCGGATTTTCTTGTTACACGTGTTAGTATTTATAATCAATAGAGACTAAAAACTTTTTTTGTCATTTGAAAGTATATTATTTTTTGTTATTTATTGCTTTGTGCAGCGTGTAGCCCAAATATATATATGTCACCTGATGAAATTCCGCTGGCAAATTTTGGGTTTGAAGAAAGGCTACACCAAAAAAAAAAAAACAATGGTTAAGGTTAAGGATGAAACAGTTTCACTAAACTGCAATGCCTTTTAACAATAATTAAATGCACTTTGGGGGGTCATAGCTGGCAGTGAAGTCAGACCTGGCCCCCCCTCCCTTTTTATTTTACCCAACCTTTATATTAAGGCAGTGTCAACCTTGGAGTTTCTGCGAATCTATTTTTGGTTTGTAACTTCGCAAATATTTTATTTTTTTTATTTTTTTTATTTTTTTTATATTTTCTAGAAAATATATGGACGATGCCCCGATGATGGCAGCAGATTAATGTAAAACTTTCCGTATTTTTGAGAAAAATACTAAAAAAAACAGGATTTGCCCCCAAATTTTCAAGATGCGCATAACCACAAACAATTTTGAATTTTCATGATTCTTATGTTATTTTTAGAAACAAAGACACCTTTGTCTGGGACGTTTTTTTCATTTTTGAAAAATAGAGCATAACTTACGTTTCGAAATATAAGGGAAAATTTCAAAAACGTGTGATGTTTACCTTCTTTTCGAAATTTGAGTATATATTGGAGAATATCTTTAGTTAGAATCAAAAATGAAAAATTGAGAAAACCGGTCCTTAGAGAAGATCCGATTTGCCTATCGTGGAAGTTAAACCTTACCTTTTTACTTCGGTACTTTTGGAGTGATCTTGTCTGAAAATTTACCAAATTTTGCGAAAATTGAACATTGAGAGAAATCCGTGTTTTAGTAAAAAAAGGACTTTTCCCCGCCATTTCAACTGTCTCTTTCTCGAATAACTCTTATCTTTGAACTTCAAAATTGAGTATGTTTGTGCAAGTGATGAAAATACATCTTTATGCACTATTGAAATCAAACGCTTTTCCTCTCTAACTCCCTAACTCAGAAGAACTTGAAATTGCGTCTGGTCCTAAATTAGCGCTATTGTTTACATTTTCAAATATTATTTTTCCGTTTTTCCAAGTGCGTTCGCTCAAAATACTAAAACCGCGCACGCTTCATTTACGCGTAAAATTCACGCGCGCCGCGATGCTGCACCTTGCGCCTGACAGCGTGTAATGCGCTTAAATTCCCGCCTTTTAGACCATGTGGTTTTGTTACTAAATGGTCAAATAGCTGCTTTTTAAATCGGCAAAAAAATACAACTTCAGTGATTGGTCTGCCATTGGATAACCTTGTTGTAACGATAGAACACGTTTGATGTTTAAATTGGTGGCAAAAATCAGAAATTTTTGAGTAAAAACAAAAGCACTAGGTTAACACTACCCTAAACTTACTGTGCTCAAGTGATCGAGATCTCGATCAAAACCTGTTGCAGGATTTATAAAATGCTGCCTTTGTGTACATAAGCGGTTTAAGGCACCCTTTACTGAAAATTCCTCTCCGCACCCTTACCATTCAGAGCAAGTTTAAATTCAGTTATTTGTGTTTGATACACCCATTCTTGGTTTATGCTGTATATTCAACTTGAGCTCTACCTTTTCATCTCCAATCCCTATTTGGATTAGATTGTTATATGAAAGCTGCAAATTTTTTGTCTGCATTGTTAAAATTATAGGAAATGCAGTGAATTAACTTATTTTTAGCAACCGCAAATTGGTAGGGAACTACCCTAATTTCCAGGAAATTTCAATTGAGGTAACCCAATAGTGCAGACTGTAAGGGCTGTAGTAAAAAGCTAACGTTAATTCATAAAAATAGATTAAACAAATTGAAAGAACATCAAAAACTAAATTTTGATACTATAAACACATCACATTTAACCTTTAATTACTGAAATAGGCACATTTGAAAAACAAAGTAATTAACATTAGGAAATGTTTAGTGTATTCTAGGCCGACATATGTTCATTTGAGGGCACTATATATAGTCAATTGTTGCAATGCGATGTTCGTTTATTGTCATGGTTACAAATAGCGAGGGATAGCATTTCGTAACTACATGAAACAAGGTTATTTTATACAGGTGGCTTCATGAATTTTGGTGGTATTCAAATAATTTACAGACATTTGCATTTTGAATTCAAGTGACAGGAGAAGATTTTGTTAGGATACAAATTTCTTTCAAATTGCACTTAATCGGTTGTAGACTACCTACCTAGAATGTTTAGAAGGTTTATTGAACAAACAAGTACAAAAGAAACCCGCAGACCTTGTTTTGAACTTGCCTGCTATCGTAATCGTCCCCATAGAAAACCATCATGCTTTGAATTTCTGTCATGCACGACAGGAATTACTAAATCACCATCTAATTACACAAAGAAGGCATATTCAGCATATTCGCTTCAGGTGTGATCTAATACATTGGTAAGCATTCCAAAAATGCAAAAAACCTGGGTTCGAAAAAAATTGAAGGTGCTTCTTTCTGGAAATGTCCTCTTGTCTCTTTAAAACGACAGACGGATTGTAAAATAGAAAGATACACTGACATTACGAAAGAGTGAACATTACATACACAATATTCTAAGCAAAGGCATTGAATATTTTTATAATTATACCCATGATACTTCTTAATATGTAACTAATTACAAAGCAAATTTACAGATGGAATTCCATGTGGACTTGATTTGAATAGTTACGGCTATCTCAATTACTTTGATAAATATCAGCTATATAATTTAATATCAAGAAACAAATTAGATAGGAAATCGCTTGTTTAAATGTTAAAGGGAAATGCTATTGATGATAACATTTGCCAAACATATAGCCGAGGCCAATAATCAAATCATATTCAAGCACTTATTCTCTTCTGAATTTCACTTTGATTTCCTTTGAACTTCCAAAATGGTTGAAGCATATGCTATGAAAGTTTTTTTCTTTGCAATTATGTAGCTTGCTATAGATGAGAGACTATGAATGATGTTTTCAAAAGGAGGTCTAACTTTAGACCAGGGTTTAAACCAGGGTTAGTTGTTAGTCCTACATGAAGGGAACCTTTTTATCTTTCAATATACAAGTGAGTGTGAATAGATGAAAATTTCCTCAAGGATGGGACAAACAGAACATGGCAATTATGTAGCTTGCTGTAGAGATAGACATGACTAGTGTTCTCAAAGGGATCGAAATTTAACCAGGGTTTAAACCAGCGTTAGTCATACATTGAATGGACCTTTTTGCTTTCAATCTACACATGAGTGTGAATAGTTTAAAAATTTCCTCAAGGATGGGCCAAACAGAACATGGCAATTATGTAGCTTGCTGTAGATGATGGACATGAATGGTGTTCTCAAAGGGAGTCTAACTTTAGACCAGGGTTTAAACCAGGCTTACTCCTACATGAATGGACCTTTTTGCTTTCAATCTGCAACATGAGTGTGATGTAATAGGTGAAAAAATTCCTCATGGATGGGCCACACAGAACGTGACAATTATATAGCTTGATGTACATGATAGAAATGACTATAGTGTTCTCAAAGGGTGTCTAACTTAAGCCCGGGTTTATAACAGGGTTAGTCCTTCAATAATGGACCTTTTTGCTTTCAACCTACAACGTGAGTGTGAAGTAACAGGTGAAAAAAATCCTCACGCGAGGGGGCAATTCCCAGTAGGTGCAACAAATGTCCCAATCGCAACCAAAAATTTCCCGGTCGCCAGGGCAAAAGAATCTGAAACGGGGCTGATTTAACATGAATATCCGTATTTTATTTCCCGATTCCCCCTCAAGATTTTTTTCAGAGGGGGCACTCTGCCCCTTTGCTCCCACCTTGTTATGCCACTGCTTGTGAAATTATCAAGCAGCCAATGTTGCCTAACCTTTTACCTAAATTGGGTAATGTTTACCTATTTTTGGGTTCATAATTACACAATTTGAGTAAAATTTCTTAGACCCTTTTGCCGATTATAGCAGTCAAATTGTGCTGTATGTACATTTTTTTATGAGAATGTGCATCACATGTTAAAGGTGCAACGAGAGATTTCACATATCAGGTGTCCCTAAAAAAATCAAAAGTTCTGATTTTTACCCTGATGTAAAGCTTTCCATAAAAAATATCCCCATCTGAAAGGAATAAGCTGAGAAATGTTTCTTTGGTACTAAAATTGTGCAATTTCTAATTTCGTATAGGAGCAAATACGAAATTCAGCCTATCTTTTACATTGAAATATAAGCAAGTCAAAATCACCTTTTTTCTCTCTTTTAAGACATTTTTGTAGCATAATACAAGGTAAGAAATCTATTGAGTGTCTAATCTATTTGAAATTACTATTATGACACAATATTTGGGTTCCTCAAAATCTCTCGTTGCACCTTTAAAAATTCAAGGGATGTTGAATAATTCCTATTATTCTAAAAGTCTTTGTTTAAAAAATACTATGGATAATGTTGGGATAAAAAAAAAAAAAAAAAAAATTAGACACTGGAGAAGATATTGGTGGGAAAACAATAACAAACTACCCTTCGGGCAATAACATAACTATCATCTACCTAGATAAGCATGAAATTTACTGCTAAGTGGTTATCAGACTAGGCTGCAAATGCAATGCCTCTCTAGGCCAGCATTGATAATGCATGGCTTTCAGCTTTCACACAGCATGCATCTACATTGTAGGACAACAGACAATTCAGCATAATCTTTGCCTACCAACACAATTCATGCCAAAAACACAAAAGGACGAACAAAATGCCCCAAAACGCAACACCTGCTCAGAATTTTCAAAATCCACAACATAACTTTTCAAAGAAATGTCATTACTTGCATACCTGCGAGTTTCAAAAGAATTGGACAAGACATGAGAGACTAGTTTATGAGAGAACATTGGGTTTCCAACTCTAATTTGATACGTGAAGACAATAGCCTATAATATAGGCTAATAAGCAAGTCAAAATCACCTTTTTTCTCTCTTTTAAGACATTTTTGTAGCATAATACAAGGTAAGAAATCTATTGAGTGTCTAATCTATTTGAAATTACTATTATGACACAATATTTGGGTTCCTCAAAATCTCTCGTTGCACCTTTAAAAATTCAAGGGATGTTGAATAATTCCTATTATTCTAAAAGTCTTTGTTTAAAAAATACTATGGATAATGTTGGGATTTTTCCAAAAGCAATTTAATTTTACATGAAGTAATGTCAGCCTTATGATATTAGTATGTTATCAATAGATATTGTCCAACTTTAACCTTTTGTACAAAACATTTTTAATGTTATTTTAAAATCAGAATTTCAGTGCCTATCTGCCTATCAAAGTAAATCCTTATGATTTGACTAGCAAATAAACTGCCATGAACTCAATAATAATCCACCTTTATTCATAGCTTGGAAGTTTACATGCATATTAGATTCAGCTTGTCCAGACTGTGACGTCTGAGAACCTCAAAATAACAGTGTCAATTTACATGTTAATAAAGCTTCATTGGTTGTGATGCTAGAAAATGATCTCTCTCTATGACAACCTTTAATTAACATTCAAAATAACACAAACCCATTTCAGAGATAAGAAGAAGTGCAAAGACATTGAACTATAAGATCAAATAATTGATCAGGGTTCCTGGGTTCCCTGGACAAATTTGGATACATTGAAAGTAAGTGAAATGTAATTATTCTGTTAGCCTGAATCATGGACACAAAGACACCTTTTCAGCAAAATGTGATTTTGCCATGTCAAATAATAAAAGTGGAAGTAGTATTACTACTTGAATTACTCAGTATAAAAATGTCACTGAATTTTGATTTTGTGTGTGAAATGTTGCCTTTGTGTGTGAAATGTGTGTGAAATGTTGCCTTAAAATTATTTTTGTTAATCTGGCGCAAAAAAGTTCAAAGTTTTCACTTTTTCCCCACATTTTACCTCCCCCCCCCACAACACTTTTCACCTGTGTGGGTGGACAGACCTTTCTTAGTAGTATGGAATCTACATTAGCTTCAGATTTTTGTGAAATCATGCATTTGCTGTTTATTCCTCCATCTGCTTTGACCATTCATGTAAAAGAGTTTCATTACTTTAATAAAGTGAGTGTGAAATTAGAAATGCCCTGATATATTGCATATTCTGCTATCTACCGAAGATTTCTCGGGAGCACAAATAGATGCATAAACTGCATTGAATGAACAGAGTCTTTGTTTTCGATTGCTCTAAAGGTATATCAGAAATAAATTATTCCTTGATTGTGACAAGTTGATTTTCTGTGAAAGAAACCTTCTCAGAATGGTTACAGTTTAAGAGCTTGAGCTTAACAAGTAAACTTAGTACCTTTCCTTTCCCTATTCCTCAACCCCCAACTTCAACTTCCCTAAATTGTATATTCTCAGATGACTCTCAATCCAATGATAGGCAGCTTAAAGTTACCCCACCTGATTACAACATATTTTTTTCTCTGCTTCATAGGAAAGTCCTTTACCACCTTTATCAACATAATTCCAAAATTTCATTTTAATCTGAAATACCAATACCATTTTAATGTGAGCAGTAATTGTGTGTTTTACAATGACATATAATATAGACTACTGTACAAACTATTTTCCGGTTACCATAAACAAACCATATTTTAGCCTGTACCATCATAATGGGAATGAAATCAGTCAAAATATTTAACATAAGTAGTTGTGGCGCCAAACCTTTGGGGGGCAATCCGGGGAGGGGGGGCAAAGTGAAATTTTAGGGGGGTAAGTGAAATTCTGGGGAAACAATATAAAAAATTTGGAGATTTTTAACAAGTTTTGGCCTAAAATTGCTGATATTTGCCAATATTTTCTTGAATTTTGGCCCCAAATTGCAGAATTTTGCCAAGAAATCCCTTATTTTTCTTTTGGCTGGGGGTGGGGGAGGGAACTGGAGAGAAAGAAAAACATTTGGGGGCAAATCCCCCCCCCCCCCCCCCCCAAAAAAAAAAAAAAAAAAAAAGAAAAATACATGGTTTCTAGTGGTACCAACATCTCAGGTTTGATGGTGTGAAAGGTGGGGTCGAGGATGAGGATCGATGGGGTAGTGCTTCTTTAATATTAGAACTCAAGACTCCTTGAACCGTCCCACCCCACCTTGCACACCCCCACCCCAACCATCTACCACTAATAGTCTGGGTATATTGACTAAACCTGCATGAGTATAGTAGATAAGCAGTGACTGGTACAAAGATACCCTGCACAAAGTAGGCTTATCTTATTCATAGACTGAACTAATATGTTATTCCAGCAGCTTATGGGGAACCCAAAATAAACATATTTCAATGCATATCTATTTGCCTATTTCATCCCGGCTTTCAAAATACCCAAAAATAAAAAGATCATATTTTATTACTGTATATATGTATTTTCAAGTATTGTTGTTCAACTTATGAATCATTATAAATCAACATGTTCAAGGTAAAAAAAAATATTATGGCAAATCGGTTCACAATTAGCAAATAAAATAACAGGACACAACACATCTTTGCAGAGGAGGATTCAATAGACTTGAAATTTGCCTGATAATTTTTGGCAGTGCCCCAATTGTATGTGAATGTTTTTCCCCTTTGGGACCAATCAATGTTTACACCATGGGTAAACTGGAGGAAATTAAATTTTATTTTTCAATAAAAATGTTTCAGTTCCCCTCACATCCAATTAAATAACCATGTTCGTCCCTATTTTCTCAAATTAAAATTCCATGATTATTTCCTCCCTTTTCATATCAGATATTTCGTGTTCCCCTTTCTTGGTTTAAAAAAAATGTCCCTGAAGCCTCAAAAATTGAAAAAAAAAAACAAGAACATTGACATGTTTTTGCTGTCCTTGAGTAATTTGAAAACATCAAGATCAACAACACCATCCACAAATGTGCAATTACACAAAAAAAATGGCCAAAATATAATTGCGCTAAAATGTGATGCGTGAAAAGCAAAATACTGGGTCCATATGGACCCTTCTTATGCACTACCTGATCTCAGCCTCGACCCCCACCTTTCCCACCATGAGATTTTGGTACTTTTAAAAATGAATTTTTCTCATCTCATGTTAAATATTTTGACTGACTTTGTTCCCATAATTATGATAGGTTAAAATATGCTTACAGTAACTGGAAAAATAGTTTGTGCAGTACTCTATGGGACATTGCAATACACACAGATGTTGGATTCAAATGAAATTTTGGAATTAAAGTATGTTGGTGATGGCCCTTCCTATGAAACAGAAAAAAATATATGTTGTAATTGGGTGGGTACTTTTAAGTGTTTAAAGGGTTAAGAGGCCAGTACACCATTCATTAGCAAAGTTTTCAGGCAAAGCATGCTGGGAAACACACACATATTCTGATTACATGGCAACTGTCAGACTCCAATAAATACATTTAATTACAACTTTCTATTTCAATCTTACCTACAATAGATACCAAATTAAGGTTATAATTTGTCTACATGACCAAGATGTCTCATTGTAATTATTTTGAAAGCTGGTTTGAAAATGCTCACAAAAGCCAAGTGCCTATACATTTTCAATTACAAACAATCCCCAAATCACTTTGAAAATATGAAGGCTTCTCCCAAAATCAATGCTTTAAAATGAAGTTCTTGTGGGACAAGATTATTTCTAACTTGTCTTTTAAAGTGGCTATTAAGGTGCTTGTTCCGATCATCTTTGGGACCCCCCTGATTTACCTGGAAGTAGTATCAATTTTGATATCAGATGAAAGGCCGTATTTTTCTCATTGTCGTCCTGAAATTTCAGCTTTCAAATACATTTTTTTCTCAAGATACAGATTAAAAAACAACTGTTTTAATGGTTAACCATCAATATCAGCACAGTAGTGAATATGGCGTTGCACTATGCATTATCGCATCTGGCATCAAAACCGCAAGTTTGTTTCCCACGGTACTTGATGGTCAGTGTGTACAAGTGTCAGGCTCTCATATCTTATAGAGAACACGATAGACAAAAATCGGAATAAGCACCTTTAAATATTTCTAATCAGTAGGGGTAAGTTGTACTATTTTCACACATCTATTTGTGACTCGGTGACGGGGTGGTATAAACTGTTGTGAACTCTGCCTGCTTACTACTACTACATTCACAGCCTAAAATTGGACACACAAATTCAATTTAGCCATGGCTATGACGTCGGAGAGTTCCCAAAAATAAATGTGTAAATCTGTAACTCGAGCTTGCCCTACTCCTATCGTAATATTGCCTTAGCATACCAAATCAGGTTGACATGGACATATTAGAACCGTAAAGTTTTAATTAAACCCTCCCATAAATGAATAGTCAATCTTATTTTTAGCCTGGCTTTAATATTAAATGATTGATCATGAACACCCAACTTGTAAACAATGTTTTTTAATTTGTTGATCCAAATATAGAGTGACATGATTAAATGTTACAAATGCCACACTTTCTAAAGCATGGTGGTAAAATTGAGCCTATTTCTGAAACATACTTCAAAAACACTTGATGCAATGTTGCAGCTGAACTTTCTCAATGGGAGGGGGTAGTGGAAAACTGTCATCAGAGGAAGGGGCTGTGATGTATTAAATGGTGATGTGAATTCATTGGCTTATAGAGAGGGTTAATAATGGGAGGTGAGTGTAAGTGGAGCTCCCCAGCTGAGGCATATACAAAAAATCCGTAATTTCTGGAATATAGCCGCTCGGCATGTTACGTATTTATTGTCCCAAACGGCACTATTCGGGTTACCAATTATATATTTGCCCTTGCCCTCCCCGTTACTGTTCTTCAGGGATTTTTGAAATGGTGGCAAACAATTAGGGCGATCCTGGCAGTGCCTTTAGTCATGATTTAGCTGATTTAGTGGACAGTTGCAAAATTGTCCAAATATGGGCACGTTTAGTTGGCTTGCCAAATGACCCCATGTCATTCAGCACAGCATTTTAAAACCACTGGCCTAAGAACTAGGTTTGTTTTGGAACTTCTTTGAAAAGCATTTTTTATGCTGATTCCACTGTTTTCCTACACAAGTCACTTATGTGTTATAACTATATACATAATTACCAGGGTTGTAGACATGTGGAACTGTATTTTTGTGAAAATTCATATACAATATTGCAACCAAGGTTTTCTAAAACAAAATTGTATGAGGATTCAAAAACATGGGTTTGTCTCTTTTTTAAAATGTGTTCTGTATGAATTATAGGGGCAAGGTGTACATGGTTTATACAGGGGGCAAATATAAAAGGGGCCAAAAATGTGTTTAAAGTGATACATCATGTTCAGTACCTTGCAAGGATTACAGAAAGGGATAGTTTGCCCTACCTGGAGTTAAAGTACAAGAGTTACAAGGTAAAAACGCCGGTTCAGGTCACCCTGGGGGTAAAATTTCAGATCATTCGGTCTGTTTGTTCTAAAAATGGTGCCAAATTGTTAGTCTACTGACAGAAACCGAAAATATAAAGGTCGCTTGTGCAATGACGTTTGATAATAATTAAGAGGCAAATATGGCCGTGTCCACAGGGTCTATGGGAGACCACTGTTATATCTCTAAAAGTCTCACTTTAAAAAGGTGAAACCACAAGAATCTATATACATTTTCTTACTTCAGTATGACCCAATGAACGCATAAAACCAGTTTAAACAAAATAACAGGGACACAGCAATCTTGCAGAGAGGATTCCATAGATTTTGAAATTTGCCTGCTATTTTTTGCAGTAGCCTGGGGCAGTGCCCGCAATTGTATGTGACATTTTTTCCCTTTGGGGACCCATCAATGTTTACACCATTGGTAAACTAGGAATAAATTTTGTTTTTCAATAAAAATGTTTCATTCCCCTCTCGGGCCCCTCACAGTCCATTAAATAACCATGTCCACTAGTTTTTCTTTTTCTCCAATTAAAATTCCATATTATTTCCTCCCTTTTCCATATCAGATAATTTGTTTTCCCCTTCCCCTTTCTTGGTTTAAAAAAAAAAAAAAAAAAACCCTCAAAATTGAAAAAAACCCAGAGCAAGAACATTGAAGCATGTTTTTTGGTGTCAATGAGTAAATTGAACAAAACTTCAAGATCAACAACCCCATCCAACAATGTCAATTACACAAAAAAAATGAGCTCAAAATATATTCGCTAAAATGTGACGTGTTGAAAAGCAAATCACTGGGTCCACATGGACCCTTCTTATGCACTACCCCCACCTTGATCTCAGCGCTCACCAACCCACCTTTCCCACCATGAATTTTTGGTACTTTTTAAAAATGAATTTTTCCCTCATCTCATGTTAATATTTTGACCTGACTTTGGTTCCCCTACTTTTATGAAATAGGTTAAAAAATGCTTACAAGTACTGAAAAATAGTTTTGTGCAGTACATCCTATGGTACTTGCAATAACACGTACTATGTTGTATTCAACTTATGGAATTAAAGTATGTTGGTGATGGCCCTTCCTATGAAACAGAAAAAAATATATGTTGTAATAGGTTTGCGGTACTTTTAGTGTTTAAAGGTTTAAGCGGGCAGTACCACCCACACACCATTCAGTAGCAAAGTTTCAGGCAAATCCATGCGTGTGGAACACACATATTCTGATTACAATGGCAACTGTCAGACTCCAATAAATACAGTCTAAGTACAACTTTTCCTATGTCAAAAATCTTACCTAACAATAGAATACCAAATTAAGGTTATAATCTGTCTCATTAGCAGATGCCTCACATTTCTGTATTATTTTTAAAAGCTGGTTGAAATGCCTCACAAAAGCCACGTGCCTATACATTTTCAATTTACAAACAATCCGCCCCAAATAACTTTGAAAATATGAAGGCTTCTCTTGCTCCCAAAATCATGCTTTATGCTTTAAAATGAAGTTCTTGTGGGACAAGATTATTTTGTACTTGTCTTTTAAATGCTATTAAGGGTGCTTGTTCCGATCATCTTTTGGGACCCCCCTGATTTACCCGGAAGTAGTATCATATTTTGATATCATATGAAAGGCTCCGTATTTTTCTCATTTTCGTCCTGAAATTTCACAGCTTTCAAATAGCATTTTTTTTTCTCAAGATACAGATTAAAAACACTGTTTTAAGGTTCACCACCAAAATCATCACAGTATTTAATAGGGCGTTGCACTAAATGCATTATCGCATCTCTGGCATCAAACCGGCAAGTTTTGTTTCCCACGGTACTTGATGGGCGTGTGTACAAGTGTCAGGCCCTCATATCTTATAGAGAACACGAGAGACAAAAATCGTAATAAGCAACCTTTAAATATTTTCTAATCATGTCAGGGGTAAGTTGTAACGATTTTCCACATCTATTTGTGTAACCGGTGACGGGTGGTAAATGTCGTGACTCTGCCCTGCACCCCGTACTACTACTACCATTCACACCTAAAATTGGAACCACACAAAGTCAATTTAGCCAGGGCCTATGACTCGAGAGTGCCCACAAAATACTGTGTAAATCTTAAACTCGAGCTGCCCGCCCTACTCCTATGTAATATTGCCTTTAGCATACCAAATCAGTTTGACATGGCCATATTAGAACCGTAAATTTTTATTAAACCCCTCCCAAAAGAATAGCTCACTCTATAGTTTTAGCCTGGCCTTTAATATAAAATGATTGATCATGAACACCCCAACTTGTAAACATGTTTTTTTAATTTGTTGATCCAAATATAGAGTGCACCTGATAATCATGTTACAAAGCACACTTTCTAAAGCATGGTGGTAAAATTGAGCCCCCATATTATCTGAAAAACAATACTTCACAACACTTGACATGCAATGTTGCAGCTGAACTTCTCAACTGGGAGGTGGCTAGTGGAAAACCTTGTCATCAGAGGAAGGGGATGGAGTATAAAATGGGATGTGATTCATTGGCTTTATAGTAGAGGGTAATATGGGAGTTGAGTTGTAAAAAAGTAGGGAGCTCCCAGCCTGAGGCATATAACACAATACCGTAATTTCCTGAATATATACCCGCTCGCATGTTACCGTTTATTATATTGTCCCAAACCCAACATGCACCTATTCGGCTACCTCATATAATTATGTTGCGTCCCCCATTCCCTCGCCCGGTACTGTTCTTTTTCAGATTTTTTTGAAATGGTGGACAAATCAATTAGGGCGACCTGTTGCAGCCTTAGTCCATGACTGATGTTAGTGTACAATGCAAACGTGTCCACATATGGACGTTTGACGAGTTGGCTTGCCAAATGACCCCATGTCATTCAGCAAGCATTTTCAAACCACTGCCTCAACTAGGTTTGTTTTGGACTCATTTGAAAGCATTTTTATTGCTGATCTCCACTTTTCCTACACAAGTCATTATGTGCTATAAATCACTTATATACATAATCTACCAGGCGTTTTAGTACAAGTGCGGAACTGTATTTTTGTAAAATTTCATATACAATCTTGCAACCAAGGTTTTTCTAATGCAAATGTATGAGGATTCCAAAAATCATGGTGTCATTTTTTAAAACCATGGTTTCTTCGGATACCCTTCCCTAGGGGCAGGTTTACACTGGTTTCATACAGGGGGCAAATTAAAAACGGGGCAAAATGTGTTTTTAAATATACCAGCATTCAGTACCTTTCAAGATTACCAGAAAGGTATAGTTTGGCCATCTACCCTGAACAACAAGAGTTCAATGTTGCACGAGTTTACAAGTTCAAAGCGGGTTCAAGGTCACACCCTGGGGGGAAAATTTCAGATTCACCTGTTTTTAAAATGGTGGCAAATTCGTCTTACTGTACAGAGGCCGAAAATATAAAGGTCGCTTTGTCAATGACGTTTGATAATAATTAAGAGGGCCCCTATGGCCGTGGTCCACAGGTCTATGGGGAGAACCACTAGTTATCTCTCTAAAAGTCGATCACTTTAAAGGGTGAAACACAGAATCTATATACATTTTCTTTTTTATTCAGTATGAGCCCCTGAAACTTTAAAACCAGTTTCATCACTTCAAACAAACAATCGGACTCATTCTTTAATAAAATGACCCTGAACTTTCTTGAGCCTATGTACTAAAACAATAGTTTGAATTAATGGCAACTTGTACCTTTTTAGAAAGCTTATGAGCATGCCGAACAGACTGGATAAATTTCCAACAATTAAACACTTTTTATTGTTTACCCCCTGTACAATTTTTCACCCCTTTAAAAACACCCAAAATCCCATTTAAAAAATGACACCCATGCTTTTTCAGTTCTCCATGAAATTCCTGTATCGGAAAAACTTGTGTCAAAATATTGTATATTGAAAAAAACTCAAAACCAAAACATCCATTACTTTCCCCCATGTACTATTGAAAATTTAAGACCCACTCTTTGTGTTCAAATAAGAAAAAAAAAAAAAAAAACCAGACTAGACCACCAAAACAGATCAGAAAGCATTTAACCTGTAGAACATCGAGTCCAGTGTATGGTAATCAGAAATAAATTTATTTTACTGATAACAAAATCTTATGTTCAATGGGGAGTCCTTGAAGATAAGCCGAAGATCCACGTATTCTCAATAGTTTGGTAAATTAAGTCTCAATGTTTTTTTGAAAGCTTCCCAAATGACTGCAGTCATAGGGAAGCCCATCTCAAGAACCACTAGGAAAGGCAAAGACTTAGGCTTGTTGTAATTTCTGATATTTCAATTTGCATTTTTGTCAATGCTGATATCTCAATATACGTAATTAAATGACAGGAGGAATTTTTTGAGGATACAAATTTCTCTCACTTTTCATTTGATTTAGGGTCCGTAGACCACCTACCCGGAAAGTCTCGAAGTTTATTGAACAAACAAGTTAAACAGACAAACCGTCAAACCTTGTTTGCGAACTTGCTCTGCTTATCGCAATCCATTTCTCATAGAAGCCATTGCTTTGTCTTTCCGTCGTGCACGACAAGAAAGTACTAATCATCATCTAATTACATAAAGACGACGTATTCTGCTAATTCACCTCATGTGTGATCTAAACATTGATAAGCTTCCAATATGCAAAAAGCCCGGTCGACAAAATTGGGGGGCTTCTTTCTGGAAATCTCCTCATGTCTCTTTAAAGGCCTAATTAAAAAAAAAAAAAATCCAAACATGAACTAACATTGACTAGATATCACTTGCAGTACCCAAGTGGAAATGTTGCTACACTTTCATTTTTTAAATGATACTGAAAGAGAGAATAGTTCTCATGCATGTATAAATACAGGGGCACTTATTGACCAAATCCTGTAACAAAATCCTTTTGCTCAAACTCTTTTAACCATGATCATACTCCAATTTTGACACCTAAAGAATCATCAGCATTAAATCCTATCAAATATTCATTCCGCCCCACACATGTTTTTACAAAATCATAATTTATCAGGTGTTCATATCAATCATTCAAAATCCAAAATTAAGCGCGTTTACTTTGAATAGCCTCACTTTCTAACAAAAAGTAGAATCATGAAGCATTCATATTCCGCAAAATTGTTGGCAACAAGGATGTGCTGAAACAACCAATGCCAATATTGAGCACGCTTCTGTCTATTACTTTAGTTAAAGGTTGATGACGCGATCATGATCCAATTTTTCTTTTTTTAAATATTTAACATAATCAGAACTATACATTTTAGTAGGAATTGCCCCATAAGACAGTATGTGAGTTAATTATAGTAGATTCAAATTAAGTGAGACTTCATGCTATTCCACAAAGGGGGGACATTGAAATTGGGTTAATCCCCGGCCATTGGAGACGCTATGCCTTTTGTTGCCATTGCAAAACATTGTGTCCATGGTACAAAGTATTTTACAGAATCGGCTTACTGGAAACTGATGCAATTACTTTCTACAATAGTCTGTTGATGATAGAAGGACTTATGTCATGGTTGGCTGGGATGCAAAATCCGCTTTGTGTTAATCTCTTAATACAAGTTTGGCCAATTTCGATGGCCAAATAAAACTTGTGTGTTATGTAGCATTGATAAAGGAATGCATTATTTCTCCAATGTGTGCTAAGGAATTATTATTTTGAAGTTTCAAAGGTAAGGTATGTTCAAATAAAAAACGTATAATGAAATATGTGCTGGTGTTTTCAACCTGAAACTTCAAATTAAAAGCCTTCAAGGTTACTTATTTAAATCAACATTTTAATATAGCTACATTAAACTATACATGTATGATACATAAAATTGTTTACCTGTGGCCATAAAATAATTCCTCTTACTCTCACAGAACATGGCAAGACTAAAATTTAATGAGGTCTCACTTATTTGACATCTACTATAAGTGGTTGGCCACATTTTAAGACATTGTGTTCATTACATCAAAGGAAACATTTCTTTGCCTCAATTCAGGGCCGTACGAAGGATTATTTGGGGTGCGGAACTTCGAAAAGTGGCCTTTTTTCGAAAACATGGACTTTTTTGGTAAAAGTGGACCTAACCCCCCTAAAATGGTCATATTGGGACATTTTTGAACATTTTATCACCAAAAAGTGGACTTTGTGTCAAAATATCTCTCATTGTGGACCTTTTTGTCAAAAATTCCAGCAAAAAGTGGACCGTTTTCCCCCTTTGTGGGAATTTGGGGGTGCGACCACCCCCCCGCACCCCCTGCGTACGGGCATGCTTCAATTTCACTGGCCTATTGAAAAAAAATATGACTTTTCTGATACCAAAAATCTCAATCTAATGGAGTAAAGGGGGAGGGGGTGAGGTGTTGAGTGGGCCGCCATCTTTAAATAAAGAATCAAACTTAAAACACTGCAAAATGTTTATCACTTACTTATAAACGCAATGCCCGCAGCCTTGGGAGTACCCAGAAAAACTTCGGGGGGGGGGGGCCTTGAAGGGTGCATGTTCCAATACGCTGTGGCCCATGATTTACTTGGAAATAATATCAATTTTGATATCAGATGAAGGCTGTATATTGTCATTGTATCCTGAATTTCAAATCCATTTCATTCCCAAGATGGAGACATCTGATGAATAGGGCTTCCATAAGATGATTGCTTCTTACCATAAAAAAGCTGCAACTTTTTCTCATGATTACCTTGGTGGGGAGTGTATGAAAGTGCCAGGATCTCATAAAAAGTAGAGAACACAATAGAAATAAATCAGAACAAAAAACCTTTAATCACAGCCTTCCCCCAACTTACTAAAATGTTGAGTTTATATTCACCTGCCGTATAGCCATAGTACATGCCTATGTGGCCTATCTGATGTTGCAAATCAATTATATCTGTGAGAAATGCAATTTTGTATTTTCTGTCCAATAAAGGTCTATGGCCCGATCGCTAATAGCCTCATCCAGGGAACCCAGATTTACCGGACGTGGTTGAAATTGTGGTATCAGAAGGAAAAGCTTACTATTTTTCTCATTTACCCTGTGAAATCTTGGGCTATAAAGGATGTTTGGTTTGGCTGTTATGAGTGAATATATGCCCCATTTTGGTCGGACCAATAATACTTTTACACGGTTTCTATGGGGATTACAAAATCACGTTTTTAGCTCTAACTTTAAAACGGGTTAAAATATCGGGCATCCCCCTTCATACAGACAGAAATTACCGTACAGTGGCCTATGAGACTCTATATGCATTTGCCTAAAGACCAAAATGCAGATTGGTATCAAACTGAAATGCTGGAAATAGCGGTTCTCAGGATGTTAGGAATAAGCTTTTCCTCAAATTATAGTGAACCAGATTAAAACATTCAGGGGCTAGAATCATAAAATGCGCCTTCAAATAGGATACGGGTATGTTAGTTAGTTAACCAAGTTTTAAATCCGGTTTTTCCCGCTAATGGGGGTGGCCAGATAAACCTCACACTCAGCAATACGGCTGTGTGCGGATTATGGAGCAAAAAATTTAGTTCAAAATCCTGCAAATTTCTCAAAACTGAATTCCTAAGACCTGACTTTGAGGGCAACTAAATCAGTTCCCAATCCCTACACAACATCATTAAAGAAACAAAACGTGATATGGAGGAGTCGAGCAAAAGGCCAATTAGGCCAAAAACACTTCACCCCTTGGAATACATTAACATAACACACAATAAAGACAAAAAGGTAACTATCAAGCCCACACAGAAAACGAATCAGACATCACAAAAGACCTGCTCCCAGGAAAAATATCAGTTGTTATATTGAAAATTAGATTTGCTTTGAATTGGTTTTGAAAGGTTTTTATGATTTTTGTTGTTTCAAGCATGGTTGTAAGGAATTCATAAACTGACCAGAAGTTCTGATTGCCTTTGAGAAATGATTTTTTGGCTTTTGGTATGTTATAGTTTTGAGCATTTTCGTGTGATTATCATGAATTTCGGCATGTTTGACAAAATATCATCAAAGGGTAATGGTAACTGTTTATTATATTGCTTATAACTAAAGTTGCCAATATTAATTTGTAGGTATCAAAAAAACATTTAATATACTGATAGCGAGAGAAAGGGGGGAGCGGAATGACTTCGGTAATGGACTATTAGAAATTGTTCTTAAAGCCCTTTTTGTAATCGAAAAATTTTGTTTAATATAATGTGAGGCATTCCCCCTATTTTAGAATACCATAATTAATATGCGGCATAATAAGTGAACAAAAACAGAGTATTAAAGTAACGATCTGTTACAAAATTTTCATCTTGTTTAATACACCAATATTCCTTGGTATTATTTTAGACAAAGCACTAATATGTTGATTCTGTTAGGTTGTCATCTATATACTCCAAGGAAGTTCGGATTGTTTACTCTTTCCAGGTTAATAATGTTATCCAAAATTACTTTTATATTTTGGAAATATCTAGGAATATAAACATTGTGTATTACATCACGGACCTTGTTAGCAATTTTGAGATCCACATATTTCGAAAGGCGGTAATATGGGAAGTTCCTATATCAAGATTAGTTGTTTTTACTGGCATTAAGGATAATTTGTTTTGCCCTAAATCAGTTATTCACTTCTTCAAGTTTTTATAATTAGGTCTATTTAGTATCAAAGTTCCGATGCGAATATACAATTTGTAGTGTCCTACAGCAAATTAATAAAATCTAACAATGATGAAGTACTAGTATGTATTCACATAAAGTATGAACAACAGAGGACCCAGGATGGTTCCTGAGGAACACCACATAAATTTCTTGGACATCTGATTTTGGCGGACGGCTTGATAGACCACATATGCTTTCGTTGGGGAGATAACTCTTTATTAAACCATCTAGAAACTATCCCTCTGAAGCCATAATATATTCCAATTTGTATAGTAAATATATTAGGCTCAATGATCGAAAGCCTGTCGATAAATCTAAAAATAGCTAAGTGTCGTTCGTTTTTCTCTACTGAAATACAAACTTTATCCCACCCGTTCAACAATGCCATAAAGATGGCAGGATGTGGACGGAAGCCCACCTTGTTTCGTATTAAGATATTATTTTATCAATAGGAAACATAACATCTATTGAAACTAATCTTCTAGTATTTTGGAAAACTAGGAAGTACAGAAACAGGACGATAATTAGAAAAACAAATCCCAGCGCTTCTTTCTTATATATTGGTATACTTTGGCAATTTTAAGTTCCTCAGGTACAATTCCAGTCGATATAGAAGTATTGAAATACCATAGTAAGAGGTTTAACTATGTAATTAATTACTTCTTAACGATCAAGTTTCCAATGCCATAATGACCAGGGACTCTGTTGGGATTGGAAGTTTATTGACCAACTTGAATTGATTATTCCTATTTCCTCTATTGTGCAAAAAAGAACATTTAGATATTGGGTTTTCACCAAGGTAATCAAATAATTTTTGCCAGAATGTGTATTGTGGTAGCCAGTTTAGGTCCAATATGACAAAAAAATTATTTTAAAATTCATCTGATATGCGCTTTGGGTTCATTATTGTTTTCACCAGTGTCCATCTTTAAAATTTCGTATGTTGCATGTATTGTTACACGACCGATAATAGCATAATCGTTTTCAAGTTTTTTGGCCATATTATTTCGCAAAAGACTCTGAAATTATGGAAAATAATTACGCGTTTTTTTGTATTTGATCAAATTATTTAATTTATTCGATTGTTTTAAATTTTTGCAAACCGGCTTCATTTGGACTTGTACAAATAGTTTGTACAATTTGTTTTTGGTGCTAATATTCAGAGAGCTTTCGTGATCCACGGGGGACTTTGGAACTGATTTTCTTAATTTACTATTTTTAAAGGTATACATTCATTGTACAAATTAGTAAATATTTTCATAAAGGGAGTTAGGTCATCTTGATTGCATCATGCATCAAGGACTTCTTCCCCTTGACATTTAGGCAAAATTTTGTTTTAAACTGGGAACAGATTCACACAATATTGTCGTTCTGTAATAATACTTCCTTATTTACAGTCTTGGATTAACCTTGACATTGACATGAAAATAGTCGGTAGATGATCACTATATCAGTAACAAGAATTGCAGATTAAGACTGTAAAGATTTTAGTTAATATATGTCACTTATGGTGGTGGCACTTTTTTTTTCTGTAATTCTTGTAGGCTATTTAGGTTGCGAATAAATGAATGATGAATAACCAAGGTCAAAATAGTACATGCTAGGTCTATGCATATATCTTTAAAGTATCTATATTAAAATGCCCAGATCATAAGCCCCCAAGTTCAGAATCAAGCAGCACATCCCTGAAAAAAAACATTGGAACGTCCAAACCAATGCCACCACCTAACAACTTTGAGGGTAAATAAAATCAAAAATTAGATATCTATAGCCTTATTTCACACAACATTGCGATTGTGCTTGCAATGGAAAGTCTGTACATGCTATAACAAAAAGCCCATTGAAAACAGTAAGAAACACTTAGCGGTCCGACGGTCCGAGGGATCCGCGAGTATCATCTGCCGTCGCAGTTGTGAATGGAGCCAAGGTCACAGAGGTCACCAAGGTCACAGTGGGTTGCAACAGGCACCCCACCCCGCACCCTTCATTTCCACCAAGTTACATATCGTTAGCCTTTACGGAAAAACTCAACGGCATGCAATATATTAAGGGTTAAATTTTGACCACAAGACACACACACGATTACACACACGATAAACGAATACGAACAGAGTAATCCCTAGGTGCTTCTGCAATTCTTGCAGATGCACCAAAACAAGAAAAAATAAAGCCAACCTGTGATTGTAATGCAACCCTTTGAAGCCATCAACTTAACAATAATCCAAAAATTGCATAATCCACCCTGGACGTGACTTCAAACGGGACACAATCGTAAAAATAAAAGCAGATTTTTGTCAGCGAGATGACAAGAAAATATACGCATCTGACCGGCTTGTCATAAACGAGGTCAGGGATTACTTGCCATGTCAGAGAGATAAAATCAATTACAAAAGGAGATTGATGAAAATGTGAATTTAATTTCAGTATTTTGTTAGCCTAGCCAAGTCACGTTCCTTTGAACAATCTGCGTGAGTGAATGCGTGATGCTCAAACAACTCTGCCAATCCTAGTATTAACTAAAAAAATGGGATCAATGCTTAACAAATCTGTTTTTAACCGTATTTGGAAAAGCAGAGATAATACACTCAAATGAGTCAAATGAACCCGGTCTTAATTGAGTACAATGTTTTGAGACCAGCTCAATTCCAAAAATGCCAATGAGTGCCAGGTCGGATCATATTGAAGACTCAATACAGTGCAAAATGCTAAGGGCTTACTTGTGCATCAATATCGTGTTCAAACTGCCCAGGGGCTTAATGTAGCAAAATAGGTTGTATGAAATACATAGTGTTATAAGAAAGCATGCCCAAAGGCCCAAAGATACAGCCTGATATACACGGGATGGTTTTAACCTTTGGTTCATGGAAAGAGGTGATAAAATATAAACAGGGACTTTGCTATGGAAGAAAAGACACACCACAGAGATGGGGACTGGCATGTCATGTGAAATCGAATACAAATTTTAAGAAAATCAATATTGGAAAATGTCTTCAAACAAGTGTCTGAAGATTGTTTAATTTGTAGTTCATTTCTGCGACATGCCCTTTTCTCTTCCCCTTCCTGTATAAGTTAAATATTCTTAGTAAAAAACTACTGTGTTTGAATATTTATTAATTTTTCCGGGAGAGACCAAGGTGCACACAGTGTTTGTTGAAAAACAAAATGTTGACTTGCCGGCAACTCGAATCGGCAAAACCTCCGTATTACTAGCACGGTTGCTCTGCGAATGAGCTAACAAGCCAGGTTTGATAAAGAGGAGCAACAGTATCATCCACAGGTTCCACCCTTGTATGCTGGAGAAGTAGTTTAAAATCAAAAATGTTGTAGTTATGTTGTAGTTTTAGTAACAGAATCCTTAAGAGTAGTGGTGGCCTGCGGGTTAGGATATATGCCTTTAAATAAAGGAGGCCTTTGGTTCAAATCCCTGGCAAGCAACGCTCGTGGATTAGTAGAGTACTCAATTTTCAATTTTGGAGTGATTGTTTGTAAGATATTGATTGATGAACTTAGAATTCACTCTTTGGGACTTGAGTAAACAAGTAATGAAATTACTTTATTTAGTACAACAGGAGTCATACTGAAGTTTTTTTGAGCCTATAAGACGAGTCATATTGCTGTTTTGCATTTAATGTTCATGAATTACC
Source organism: Ophioderma brevispina (assembly GCA_023653785.1). Lineage (NCBI taxonomy): Eukaryota > Metazoa > Echinodermata > Ophiuroidea > Amphilepidida > Ophiodermatidae > Ophioderma > Ophioderma brevispina. The sequence goes on from JAMKCH010011370.1 coordinate 95,317, forward strand.
AGTGGTTTAACCGGGGGAATTGACCCCTGCTCAGAACCCTTTCCCCACCAGCCCACCCCACAAAGAACGGACCATTTGTTACAATGTCTATTGTACCCAAATTCGCCCCTCAGAAAATGCCTTGGCAACCCCATCTGACCCCCCCACCTTGCAAAACGCTGGCTATGCCACTGTGAATTACCTTCATTTCTAGTAGGGCTCAATAGCCATTGCAGATTGGGTGCATGAAACCTCAAAATTAATACAGACTGATGCTTCATTTTATTCCAAAAAAGATCGGAAATTACACAGGTAGATGAGCAGTATTGGCAGTTGTAAAGGCAAATATGGTATGTGGGAAGGAATTGTTGTTCCTGTGTGTAATTGGATTTGCAACACGAAGTCTCCATTGCTAACCACGGAAGAAATGCTAACTGTTATGAATATGTCACTATCATACAGCATGCAGACCACCCACATAAAGGACATGGTTCCTTGTACTATACTTTGTTCATCAGAGGAGCTGTTAAGCTGTCGGGCCCATGTACATGGAGAAGTGTACATGTACATGGAGAAGTGAAATGTACATGGAGAAGTGTACATTCAAGGTTTTACAAGTTCACAGAGAAATGATATGAACGTGAAATGCAGTGTTTGGAAGGACATTACCTTCTGACTGTTTCAACAATCGGACATCATTGGAAAAACAGTGTTTTTTTTTAACTATTATATGCAATTCCATAAATGAGGGATTGTCACATTTTTTAATTTCCTTTTAACCTTTTTAGGAAAAATGGAACCAATTTTTTTTGATTTTATAGGATTAGTTTCCGTCTAAGAAATAAGACTTGATGTGCTTCACACCAAATGCATATTATAGCTTTCCCCATAAGGATAAAATACTATGCTCCATGGATTTAAGGATAAATTTGTCATTAACATTTCCCTGGTTATTGTGGAGTGACACTATTGCCAAAGGGGATAATGAGTACCCTTAATTTATGATTTCCTGTATGTTAACTTGTAAAGCTTGATTGAAAACTGGTAATGAAATGGACCAAAAAACATGGGCTACATTGTAATTCTAGGCATGTTTTATTAAGTTCGATTGCATGCAAGAGTAAACATGGCGCAAGTGTAAATAGTTAAGTCAGAGAGCAATCCCCTGGAGTACTCTATCTCGAAGGTAGTGTGTAAACCTGAAATTTTATAGATATGTTGAAATGATTTTCATTCTACGGAATTGATGGAAAGGATCTGATATTTCCAGATATTAGCCACTAGAGGGAGTTATTGGCGTAGCATCTAAATGTAGTGAAGTGGCAAGGATATCATCTTAACACGGGTGGCTATGGTGTTTTCACTCACGTTGGTGCCTAAGGAGGGGGGGGTTCCATGGAACCCCCCCCCCCCAAGGAAACCACTTTCCCGAGGAAATTTTCAAATGAAACTCACACCACCTGCACCTGTGAGGGGGCATAAGACAAGACCACAGGTTTGCAATATAAATGAGTTACGGTTTATCGTCTGGAAAAATTAGGGCAAATCTTTTTTTCGCCATGCGTCAAAATCGAATCCAAAAGTAGTTATGAGTTGTCCGCGACCCTGCTTCCACAGTACACATTGCAAATCATTTTGATTGTTTATATCGGATCTAGATAGGATCAATTTAATATAGTTAACACAAAAATTAAACCTTTTGTAATTCTTGTATTTTTGGGGGTGTGGGTCGTATTTACCATAGGTTTGTCAGCAATGGCCGCAGTCCTCGATGATGGAATAACTATTTCAGCACCTTAAAGGGTTAATTATTTTTTCTGATGATGTAATTTAATTTTGTTTCAGGCATATGAACATAATAAGCAGAAAACATATTATGGCAACAGGGTTTGCTATTTTTTATTTTTAAAATCACACTCCCGTTGCGTGCCTAAGGGGGTTTCTAGGGACACAAGCTAATTATATCATTAACGGGCGAGAAATTTAGTATTTTTTTTTTATGGAAAGTAGCGTACGATAAGTTATACAATTACAAACAATTATCGTTCGCGAAATATTTTTCACGAGTGAGAAATCGCCGAAAAACAAAATCGGGGGTTACTATGGAACCCCCACCTTAGGCACCTAAGGTTAATGGTTTGGCCAAGGAAATAGAAAAGGGTGGGCTGGCAGCCATTTCTGGCAATGAAGCTCTGGGAACTCAGAATTCATTTGTTTGCCTCAGCCATGTTTGTGTTAACAACTCACCTACACAAACATGGCACCAGTATGGTCTTAGCAAAATTGATGTAGGGGTAAGATTGAAAACAAGAAATTACATAAAATCAAGAGGGGACGCAGTTTTGACCACCATTTGGTGGTAACATCAAAAAGTATTATGTAGTTAGAGAATAAAGGTTTGTTTTTAACCTCTGCCGTGTATCTATAGTGTCTATCTAAATGGGTGACAGCATTATTTTAGTAGAACAACGAGTGTAGCGAGTGTTTTATGATAAATAAATAGTGCTGTTGCCCATAGTGATATGGTAGACAGATACACAGCAGAGGCTAAATAGTATTCTAATTCTGTACACTTTTATTCCAAAATAAGAGCTATAATAAATATTACTAAAAATTATGGTGATTTTGCCAATCAAATTAACCTGTTTTTTAATCGATCCGTTCGGTGTTACTGTAGGTATGACTTCAATTGGTCCAAGCAGTGCGTATGTGTATAGTGTCGATGCGTACGCGCTGTATCACGTTAATCATCCCAATGCCAAGGCCGGGGGCAATGGTCCCCCCCAATATTTGATTTTCGTCGGTTGAGATGGGCCTGTCGGTTCACTTGAAGTTGGGTTATGCGCTTACAGGCTTTATATTGCTGGCAAAGATAGGTTTAACGATCAATGGTCATCACTCGTTACGACAAGTAAATTGACAAAATCATGCAAGAATTAGCCCTCAGAAGGAATTTTAGACAATAAAAACCCAAATTTCCAGACCCCATCCACTTTTGTCAGTTCAGAGGCGAACCACTGGCCCACCAATATCAATATCCTAGCTACGCCACCCGGGTTTGGACATTTTGGATACAAGAGGATAACGTGTTGGCTGATAACCTTTGCGCCATAATTTCCACTTTCATCATCCATAATTGTTGCCTTACAATCAGTGCCGAGGGTTCAACATAGCAACAAGTGAGTGCTCCTCTACCTGACGCCTCACCCACCACCTTTCTTTCCATTCACCCGATGATACATTATTCATTGCAACGACTCACCTCCTGGATTGACAAAACATGAAAATAAGGCATAACATGAACACATTATAACCTTTGTTCTTCCGTAATTGAATGGCAAATTGCCTGCGATTAGTTAGGTTTAAACATTTTATGCGGAGGAATCCATATTTTTTTTGTTTTTTGTGCTTGCTTAACTTGGCACTAACATGTCTATGTATAGCATCTAAGCACTATTTGATTGGTTACTCTGAGGTAATGTTGATTGAGCAAATCAGAGATAATGTAGAAATGGTGGTTTTTTTTTTTTATTTTTTGGGGTGAAGGGGGGGGGGGGGGGGGGGGGGGGGAGGAGAGGGGGGGGGGGGTGGGCCGGTGACGCGGGGGCTCGACGACCCCAGGTACCGCGTCATGTGCCCCCCGTCACACCTCTTGCTCTATTCACTACTTCCCGCCTTCTTCAATCAACACCCCTAAGGAATAAAAGGGAAGGGAGGGGGAGGGGGGTCGGGCGGGGCGAGGGATGGGGGGGGGGGGAAAGGGGAGCGGGGGGGGAGGAATCCATAGGGGGGGGGGGGGAGAGGGGGGAGGACCTAACCTCCACCCGGGGGCTTGGGGGGCGCCGTTTTATACCGCATCGGGTGGTCTGCCCCAGGGGTGGGTGATAGAGGGGCGCGATAGGGAGTGGGTGTCTGCGACTGCGCTGTGTAGGTATTTTGTGGTGTGGGTAGCTTGTATTCTCCAATCCCCCTACTCTCCTTCCCCGCCTCAACGCCTCCTCTGCACCTCCTTCGTTTCACTCAGCCACCGTCTCCCCCGCCCCCCTCTGTTACCTTCTGCCCCATTGCAGTCCCTCCCTCTCCTCCTACGTTTCTTAGTCTCCCATTTTTTTTAGCTATTTCGGCCTGTTCTTTAACCCCGTTATTCCCCCTTCGAGCGGGGGACGTATCATCGGGGTTTACAGATATAATATAGAAACACTATTGTGATTGGTTACTCTGAGGGACTATCTCATGTTGTGGCCTGTAATGAGCCAATCAGGAAAGGTGTTTTAATATAGGTCGTTAGTACCCCGGGTGTTAAAAACTTTGGCCACTTCAGTGACTGTTAGTCCATCAGAGTTTGTAATACTTCATATTTTTTATATAAGAAAGGCGGGTAGTACTGAGGGGATTAAAAACTGTGGGTCCAAACAATATTTCATTTTTTTCTCCAAAATCAACATTAAGCATGTTCATGGCCATATTCAGAAAACCACCAGCATGAAATCTGCATTCAAATGAGTACAAACGAGCCTAGTCTGAGGTCAGTGTTTTTTTAGTAAAAAAGTGACGTTTTCAGCCATTTCAGCTGTCGCTTTCTTCAATAAATTTATCTTTGAACTTCAAAATGGGTATGTTGGCAAGTGATGGAAAAAACACTATGCAATATTGAATCCAAAACATCTTTGTCTCTAACTCCAGAATCAGAAGACAATTGAAATTCATCTGTCTAATTTAGCGCTTTGTTTACATTTTCAAATATTATTTTGTTTGTTTCCAAGATGCGCTCGCGTAAAAGTTACATTTGAAACCACACGCAAGCTTCAGTACACAGCAAAAATTCACAACGCGATTTTTAAATTTCAAGATTAAAAAAAAAAAACGGAATGAAATTGACTTCTAAATTCCCGCCTTAAGACCATGTGCGTTTTTGGGACTTTAATGAGTCAAAAAAGGCTGTTTTAATCGGCAAAAAATACAGACTCATGATGGTCGCAGTGGATTAAACCTTTGTTGGTAACAATTAGAAAACAGGTTGATGTTTTAAAATGGTGCAAAAATTAGAAATTCGGTAAAAACAAAAGCACTAGGGTTGACATGCCCTTAAGTGTTATAGCTACATAGAATCTTCCAAGTTGAGAGGATAGGAAAAATATGTTTAAAAATAATTGACATGAACCATACCACAATCACGTCGAAAGCAATTGGATGTTTATGTCAGCGAAAATTCCAAGAGAAATTATATTAAGTCCTCTAAACTGTTAGTTAGTGGCAGTAACATCACTGGAGGTCCAACCCAAATATGATATCATAGGACGAGCAAAGAAAGAGAAAGACTACATTTGATTAATAATTGGTGGAACAGAAATTAATTACAGCCTGCATGGACTGCGAGAGGCAGGATGAACACACACCTCATTTCATGATTGTAATTGGTTAAAGTGTATGCCGAACCTCTGCGTAGCTTGTTGCGCTTATAGTGAGGTAGGCATATCTCCTCCTGTCCAAGTAATTTTAACTCTAATTGTAGTGGTAAATTCTCTCTATGTCAATCAGATACCTCTCGCTTGCTTTGAGGGGTATGGACTTCTCTGGTCAATTTGACACCTAAAAGGGAAAGGAGGAGATTTTTTGATATAAATTTCACTCAATTTGCATTTATTGGTCGGTTGTAAACACATACCGAGGATGTTCAAGAGTTATTGGACAAAAAGTAAAAAATAGACAAAAAAACGTTTTGAACTGTCTGCTATCATAATCATCCAATATAAGAGCGGTTGAGCTTTGAAAAGTGCTATATGAATTAGGCAACCTTTGGATAAAAAGTAAAAAAAACACAACACCTTTATTTGAAGGATAAATTATGAGAGTTAAGAAATGATGGTTGTGGTTGAAATATTGGTAGCAGGGATGATTTCTAGGCCGAAAATGAATTTGGGCTGCACAAATTAAGCAAAATTATTAGGTTTTTTAATTTTTTTAAAGTAAAAATATTACAATTTTAGTTTATGGTATCCTTTGGTATGGATATAGATTTTATACATTGCATCAAGGGTTCCGATAATAATCGTGTGTGACATGTGAGAAAATAGGATGTTTTTTTAGGGAAAAATAAAGTGGATTTTGGCCTAAAATTCTAGACCCTTATTGTATGTTAAAACGAAATCTATGTCAGAGATGAGAGATGCATCATGATTAAATTGTTTTGCTAAGGAAATTAATAAATCTTGATTTCTTAGTTTTTTTTTAATGTTTTAGTTTTTTTGATTTTTTACCCAAAAAAAAACCCTTGCACACCAAAGTTTTGACCACAACATCATTTTTAAATTATTTATTACTATCTTTCAATAGGAAGTGGGTTGTGTTTTGTTGTAAAGATGGAGGGGTTGTCGACAATTTGGCAGTCCAAACTGCTACACTATAGAAAAGCATGCTTTTCGGCATGGCATGACAAAATTCTAAAATCATCAATTTTTTTAATGATCTATTAAAACCGCAGTGTTGTATTTGCTTATTCACTTCAGGTGTGATATAGAAATTGGGTAGCATCCAAATATGCAAATTTTTCCAAATTTGAAAAAAGATGGGGATGTTTCTTTCTAAAAATGTCCGCTTGTCTCTTTAGCAAAAATATTCCATACATTTGCATTCATGGCACATTACACGTTGAATTTCTGCCAGAGCATGTGAGCTCAATTAAAACTAATTAAATTAAGCATTCGGACAAGCGCGCTAGTCATGCCATTCTTTTGCACACCAACTGGTTTTGAAAACAGGATAATATCAATGAACTTGAATACGATGCCTTACTTTTTCCATCTTTTCTTATCTTTTTCCTGCTCTTGTATCTTCTGGCTCAGTGTTTTATGGTGGATCATGTAATTGCCTGTGCAACTTCAATGTGTGGCATATTTTGCAATTAAGTTTACTTAATTGTTGTATTTGTTAACTTGATCAATTATACTTGTTCATCTGATATGTGACCCGTACCATGTCTTGAGGAGGTGAAAAATTCACTGAGGCGCAGGGACTTCTGTTGTTAAGACCTGAAAAACACTATTGTGCATTTCCAACATGAATGGAAATGTATGTCAGTGGCAGGTGCGTGAGGTATATGACTGTAGTGTCCGCCAAGATAATCCGGTGTGGCACGTGCATTGAATTCTTCAGTTTCCCTCTCCGACTAATTGAATAGGTCCAAAACTCCAGGGGGACGAACGTCCATTAAGTGAATCGAACATTATCGGATTCTTAGTCTTGCTCTATGCAATCTCAGGGACAAGAAAAAATCAAACATTTAAGGTAGGTAGGATTATCGGGTACGGCTTCGTGCCAGATCTTGTTGAAAGGCTCATGAATGTGGTATATTCGTGAAGAAAATTGGTGCCAAATTGATAATTTTTTCCAAAAGGCATGTTAGAGATAAGGGAACGTTAATGCGTTTCAAATTCCCATTAACTTTGTACAGGGCTGATTTTGGCCAGTTATAAAAATGACCAACATGGGGCAATTTTGTGAAAAACTACTATTTTATTTCAATTAGTTCTTCAAGTAATTGATGAGGTATAGATTGGTGTTTGTTTTAAATGGTAAGGACATATCAAAATTCCATACAATTTTTATTGTTCTGTACTCATCAAAAACAAAGAACAGGTGGTCGCAAACAACACTTTTTGTTGAGTGTTTAGAATACTGAAGTATCCACTTGTCAGAATTTTTAGGAAAAACTACAACTCCCTTGGGGATGAATAATGGTGTCATATGAAAGGAAATCCAAATTTAAAATTCTCAGTTAGATTTTGCAGCATTGAGTTGTTTCTATTTGAATAATGGGTTTCTCATTTTCAGAAATTATTGTTCCCTAAAATATTTTTTTTTATAAAAGAATTTAAAACACTTGATTCAAAAGCCAACGTGAGATTTAGTATGTTGTTTATAAAAACATCGCTAAGTTCAGTCTAAAAGCACCTTCCATTTTAGCTGGGAAAAATATTATTTTAAAACATTAGGAATTTAAAAAAAATAAATAAAAAACACTAAAACGGCTGGTTTGAGCATCAAGGATGCTGTGGCGTACTCCAGATTTGTGGTGTTGAAGTTTTTTACAATTGATAAGGTGAAACAACTTATAGTAGGCCTTACAAGCAACAAATTGGCATGCTAAGTATAATTCCCATATCCTAACGTCCATTAACTGCATTTTTCCCACTTTTCGAAAATTCACTGAGCGGACCCGTTGGTTTTAGGTGAGAAATTGCCCCGAGATCTAACAATAATGCTACAAACATTTTTTGCGGTGATCGTCAGGAAGTAGTCTTTTCCGAAAGGAGTGTTAGGGATATAGGCCTATAGCCAGTGAAATTGTTCATTGTAAGGCCAAACAACATTTTCATTTTAATTTAAAAAAAATAAATTAAAAGGGTTCCCCACGAAAATTGCTTCAAATTGGCTAATGGCAAGTCAAGACAGTGGGCCAAATAGACTTGATTGTCAATTCTTGTTTATAAAACAAAAATATTGATTTGGGATCACTTGGGAAATCTTATCATTTCTGTTTTTGTCCTAAAAAGGCAAATCTATCAGTAAATAAAGAAAAACAACAAAATATGGTGAAAATGGATAAAATTAATGTATGTGGCTAGCCTACTGCAACAAACTTTGAAATCCCCATGCTGAGCCACTACTCCTCTACCCAACCCAGTGGATCCTGTATCCATCACTTACCTGACTACCACCCACATCAACAACAACTCAACCACACCAGAATTCACTGACTTTTGTCATTGTCAAACCACTGATTTCAGTACTCCATCAACCAGGGCAGCAAAAAGCTACAAGACTAACTATATAGGTTAAAAAAAAATAATTTTAGCCACAAATTATGCTAAGGTGGTATCAGGGGATTTATAACGTAAATTTAGATGAAATTGAGGAATAGGAAGGGCTTGTGTATGGCCCAGGCCAGGGAGATTAGTAAAAGAAATTACGTACAGTACACATTAACGGCGGTTATCTCAACTTTATTACAATTTGAAGAAAATACTTTCTACATTTGACTAATCTTCCCCAATTTTAAATTTCCAGAAAATTGAAGAAGCCAAACTACATCATCACGGTCAGAATGGGCAAGATTATTAAACCCTGATCTATGGTATGAAGCTAAATTGCATTGTATAGTGATTCCCTGTCCTGTCAGCCACCAATTATAACAAATCAACCATTTTTTAGGAAACTTTACCACAGTCAACCACAGATTCATGAAAAAGTATTCACTGAGCCTGTCAAACTGGACAGTCTTATAAAATTTTGTCAGTACAGAAATCTCCTGCAACGTTGGTCTTGTTTTGTTCTTTCAATGGCGTTCGACCCTAACCCGGGATCGGGTCGTTGCCGACCAACGCCCAAAAATGCAACAAGGTGGCCAATCTATTTTGATTTTTAACGGCCACATGCAACGAGAAACAAATTTAGCGTTCATTGCAATCTCTGGCCTTCTTTCCCGGCACAGGAATAAGTAGCGTAAAGCCGTTAACGGCCCAGATGCAACAAAGAAAATCGCGTAATTTCCCGTGTTTATTTGGTGACGGCACAGATGCAACGAGAACATTCGCGTCATTTTACGGAAAACGGCCAGATGCAACGAGGAACATCGCGCCATTTCCGGAAAGACGTTCCCAGATGCAACGAGGAAATTCGCGTGTGCGAATGCAATGAGAACAGGATCCTAAATAAATAAATACAAAAATACCGTATCTTCTCTAATAAGCGCCCCCCCTCTAATAAACGCCCCCCACTATTTTACATGAAAAATAAACAACTCAAATAAAACGGCCCCCCCACGTTGGATGTGCGAAGGGGGACTGATAATCTGACAATTTGTGCCACAACCAAACAAGTACACTGCTAAATTACAGCACAGAGACCCTTTTGTAAGTGTAGATTTGCAAAAAACTGCATCTTTTAAGCAAATCTTTGTGTAAGGAATACATATAAGCTATTATATAGAGGTAAATATAGCGACTTTCGTCTGTGTGGCGGCCATATTAGAAGGACAGCATGTTTTTTGATATCCTATTTCCTGAAGAGCACGGTACATTGCCAAATAGGCTGAGCTGCCACTTGACTTAGTAGGGATATTCTATATTTTTAAAATGTTTGAAGTTGCCAAAATTACCAGAAGTACGAATTGCCGAATTACCCCTAAAAATATGGTTTAAGACGAGCAAATATAAAATATTATAACCTTGAATTTGAAAACAGCTTGCAGTTACATAGCTACTATTGACCCAAGGGATATAGGTCAACTGCCCCCAAGTACAAAACTCGCCCAACGTAAAACAAACTGCCCATACAAAGGGCCAAGTACCACGCGCCACAGGTAGTACAAACTCGCCCAACGTAGTACAAACTAGCCCCACGTAGCTACCAACTCGACCCTAAATACAATCTGGTCACAAATATATAAAAATTCCAAAGGTACAATTTAAAAAAACACGGATATAAAATAGGATAATAACAACTTCGAGGTAAAGGCTAAATTGACGTTGCATTTGCTGGGATGAGTTGCGCAGAGATCGAGCGAGCTAGAATTTGAGCTATAAATTTGTGAGACTGCGGTCCGTATCGGGATAATATCGTAGTCATCTTTTCCTTGTTGTTCATCATACACACTAGTAACTAATAGGCCCTCTCTGCCTTTTTCATTCATGAAGGATATAGACGCTACAATTTATTTATCGTTTCATGCATTTCGCAAGACGTATGTACATTGTAACTGGTTATATCAAAGTAACACAATGCTCCACAACTAACTGCCGGGAAAACGGTTAGGTTTGAGAGCAAGCCGTGGGGCTTTGTTTAAGAGTCTCTCAAATCGAACAATCATGCCGTTTGAGAGCAATCAAACAATTGGACCGTTGAGGTCTATTGGGAGTGGGTCAAAGAAATGGATGAATGGGATTTTACCCGGGATTTAAACTCGATAATATAAACAGCCGTGAGTTTCAGTCCTGCTTAACATTTGCAGATTAGATTGGCTATCGTGTTTGTTGCCAGCTCGTTGAATCCCAGGGCCTTTCACGTAGAGTAAGCGCTATAAGGGAAATAAGCAAACCGTGAAACTCGCGGGTTACAAACTAAACTGTGGGTGATCGATGTAATGTTATGTAGTCTATGGAGTATACAATGTCAGATGTATAGTACACAATAAAACAACAGACAGCATTTACCATTAAAAGAAGTTAATGTATGTTTCAATATATAATTATGTTGTTGTCATGGTTTTTTTTTATTAATAGTTATATGAAGGTGATCAAAATGTTAAAGGTAAAACCAAAACGTCAATAAATATACTATTCTAAAGTGTATTACATGTTTAAAACTACAAAACTGGCATGACAAATGTAAATATAATCTATTAATGATCCTTTCAGAAGGCACAGTGGCAATAAGGTAAGATGAATTAATGCTAAAATTGATAATCGACATGACAAAATGTTTTCTTTATGATAGATTAAATGCTTAAATGTTTAATTTAGGTAATGTTAATTGCAAAACGTACTGCTAAAATAGACTATCAATATTCCCGAAAATTGACATAACACGCTAAAATTGTCCAAATTGACGGAGTAAGCCTTTGTTCCATTAGTGAGGTCTACTAATTTATTACTCAATTATCAATTATTATTTTGTAACATTTATCAAATTAAATATCTTTTAAGTATGATAATGATTTGTAATAAAGATTGGCCAAGGCAACGAGAGATTTCATATTACCGCCGGGATGTTGCTAAAAAATGAAAGCTCTGATTTTCCACTGATGTTAACCCTTCCATAAAAAATATCCCATTGGAAAGGGATTAATATGTAAAATGATTGATTTTAAAAAAATTCCTATGGAGCCAAGGAATAAACTTAAGTTATGTTTTTTAAACAAATCAAAATCACCCTTTTGTTTTCACTTTTAAGATTCATTGTTTCTGTATCCAAATACAAGGGGGGAAATCGATTCCGTTGACTCTGTTCGAAATATTACAGAAATATGGAAGCCGGAAAATTCCTTTATTTACTTTTACTGAGTGTAAAGTACGGGTCCCAGTTGGACCCGCCAAGGTAAGGGACCTACATATATCAGTATCCCTTTAATAAAGTGAACCTAAATCCAGATGTAGGGAGAAATCTTCAAAATAGTACCAAATATTAAAGATATTGTGGTATAATCAAAAAACATAACGGTTCAGTTGATCAAAGTCGCAATGAAGATGTAAAAGGCATCGTCGGATAAGGATATGAAGCGCGACCCCCGTCTATAGTTTTCATGAGAAGGATGAAAATTGAAACGTTTGACATAATTAAAGCGACAGGCTCCAAAGTTCCTTTTGCCGGTTTTCAAAAAAGCCCACTTTACAAAATTCCCAAAATCGAGTTTTATGTAACGTAGAATACAGGCGTCCAAGGGTAATTGGGAATTTCCATATTGAAATCTTTCACCCCAAGAACAACAATGCCGCGTTTGCAAGGATGTACGCCTATATTATTAGCAATATATATGTGAGTGGCGTTTTGGTTTTTGGGGTGGAAAGACCTTAATTTTGCATTTTTGTTTTTCTGGGGGGCCGGAAACTAAATGGAATTGCCAACAACAACAACGAAATTTTTACATACAAACCATACAAAATCACTATTTTCGGTAAGCATGCTAATCTACAAGGGCTCGGGCAGTAGCCTGTATGAGCATATGTTAACAACAGATGACCATGCATGTTCTGGATATCAGACCTAAAATACAGGGGAAGTATGAATGCCGAATTCCCCCTAAAAATATGGATTTAGAGAGCAAATAATAAATATTAATAACCTTTAATTGATAAACAGCTGCATTAAATAGACTACTATTTGACCCACTGGGATCCAGTCAACTCGCCCCAAGTTACAAAAACTCGCCCACGTAAACAAACTGGCCCCCTACAAACTGGCCCCAATTACAAACACTCGCCCCACGTAGTTACAAACTCGCCCACGTAGTACAAACCGTCCCCACGTAGTATAAAAAAAAAAAAACACGCGCCCCTAAAAGTACAATCTGGTCCAATTCTAAAATTTACCCAGGTACAATTTAAAAACAGGCTGATATCACAAATAGGCTAATAATAAACTTGCGGGTAAAAATTGCTAAATTTACGTTTGTTTGCATTTGATGGGATGATTTTGCGCAGAGATCGAGCGAGCTAGAATTTGAGGCTTAATTTGTGAGACCGCGGTCCGCATCGGGGACTAATTCGTATTCATCTTTTCCTTGTTTTGTTTCATCAATACCACTAGATACTAATAGGCCCCTCTGCCTTTTTTTCATCACTGAAAGGATAAATTAGACGCTACCATTTATTTATCCGTTTCATGCATTTCGCAAGACGCTAACTGTACATTGTAAAATGTTTACTACTCAAAGTAAACACACTGCCTCCACAACTAACTGCCGGGAAACGGTTTAGGTTTGGAGACATACAGTTGGGCTTTGTTGTAGAGTCTCTCAAATCGAACAATCATGCCGTTTGAGAGCAATCCAACAATTGGACCGTTTGAGAGTCCTGAGAGTGGGTCAAAGAAATGGCTGGATGGATTTTACCCCGGGATTTAATCGATTAAATATCACACATCCGTGGATGTTTTCAGTCCTGATACCAATTTGCTAGCTTATAGTAAATTTCCCTCTCGTGTTTTATTTGCCAGCTCGTTGAATCCAGGGCCTTTCACAGTAAGTACGCACACGCTATAGGGAACTAAGCACCGTGAAACTCCTGCGGTAACAAACTAACGTTGGGTTATCGATGACATGTTATGATCAAGTCTATGGAGTATACAGTAGTATGTATGTACACAATAAACACAGACAGCATTTTACAAATTTCAATGAACAAGTTAATGTTATTTGTTTGTCAATAATAAATTATTTTGTTGTCATGTTTTTGTTTTTCCCCTATTTGTTGGATGAACTGCTCCGCATGTGCCACTGTTGTTTTAAAGTGTAAACCAAACGGCAATAAATATACTATTCTTAACGTGTATTACATTGTTGTTCAAAAACACAACTGGCCTGACAAATATAATTCTATACTGTCTTCCTTTCCAAATAAGTCACAGTGTCAATAAGGTAGATGAATTAATGCTAAATTGATCATCGAATGACAAAATGTTTTCTTATTTATAGAGTCAAATGCTTAAAATGTTTTGAATTTAGCGTAATGTTAATTTTGTTGCAAAACGACTGCTAAATAGACTATCAATATTCCCTGAAAATTTGACAAACAACGCCTAAAATGTTCCAAATTTTGGACGGACTATTTGGTTCAATTAGTGAGGTATACTATATTTATACTCAATGTATCAATTAATTATTTTTTAACATTTAGCAAATTAAATATCTTATTAAGATTATGATCATTATTGGTAATAAATATAGGCCAAGGCAACAGGATTTTTCATATACCGCCCCGGGATGTTGCCTAAAAAAATAAGCTCTGGATTTTCCCACTTGATGTTAACCTTCCTAAAAATACCCCATCTGAAGGCTTAATGTTGAAAATTATTATGATGTTTAAAAAATTCCTATTGGAGCCAAGTAATAATAAGTGTATATGGTTTTAAACAAATCAACAATCACCTTTGTTTTTCACTTTTAAGATATCATTTTGTATTTCTGTATCCAAATACAAGGTGGGAAATCGATTCCCTGTTTAATCCTTTTCGAAATATTCCAGACATATGATGCCTTGAAAAATCGCCTTTATACTTTTTTAACCTGATTGTCACGTCACGTTCCCCAGTTTGGACCCCGCCAAGGTATGGACCTACATATATCAAGTATCCCTTTACTAAATGGACCTAATCCATTGTAGGGAGAACCTTCAAATAGAACAATATTAAGCATATTGTTGTATAATCAAAACATTAACGGTTCAGTTGATTCAAAGTCGCAATGAAGATGTACAGGACATCGTCGGATAAGGAATGAAGGAACGGCCCTCTATTAAGTTTTCATGATGAGAACGGATGAACTTGAAAACGTTTTGCATAATAAGCGACACTGGGCTCAAGTTTTACCTTTTGCTGTTTTTCAAAAAGTCCCACTTTACATAAATTCCCCAAAAGTCGGTTTTAATGTAAAGTATAATACAGGCTTCAATGGGTAATTGGAATTTCCCTAGTTGAAAACTCTTTCAACACCAAGCAACCACAAGTTTGCCGCGTTGCAAGGATGTACGCTTATATTATTAGCACTAGATATGTTGAATGGGCGTTCGGTTCTTGGGGTGGAAAGGACCTAATTTTTGCATTCATTTTTGTTTTCTGGGGGGCCGGAACACTAAAGGAATGGCCAAAAACAACAACGAAAACACTTTTACATACAAACCATACCACATCCAACTATGTGGTAAGGCCATTGATAATCTACCAAGGGCTCTGTTCAGTAGCCTTGTATGAGCACAATGTTAACAACAGCTGACCATGCATGTCCTGGGTATCATACTAAATACACGGGGACGATTGCTCAATTACAATGGTGAATTAACTTGATTGAACTGCACCATGGGAATTGAATTTTAATTAGCTCATAGTGCAGTGTATTAACTTGCTATGATATAAAAAGCGCGGTCTGGGCCATTGTGTTGTATTCCCAGCAGTCGGCTGGGTTTGTGAAGTCGGTATATAACTCCCCAAAAAAAGATCTTAGCTGCATAAGGTATTTGGGTATGTTATAAAGGGCTGCCTCATGTAGCCTCTTTATAGCTTGAAGGGAAAAAGGTCTATCAATAGGCGTCACTTACAAGCTCCATGACAAAGGGCAGCTATGCCCTTTTCCTGTTTCTTTATATAATTAATAATTGGCATTGAAATGGAGGCATGCCTTTGCTTTTCCAGAGAGCATGCCCTGCAAATTCTCATATTTTGTCTCATTTTTTTTCTTGATACAGAGTAATTGTGGGGATAACAAACACCGTTTGCGTACATGAAAAGTAGTTCAACACCAACTCAACTTGATGGTGAAATAATAACTATTATGATTATAGAGGGCCTCCTTCTCTCCTTATCCGGCGATGTCCTTTACCATTTCCATGTAAAGAATAAAGCGTAGGGCTATAAAGTATAATGCTGATTACCCATACTCACTACTGACATTTACGATTCATACTCTGATTTATTTCAGTACATGCATATATACATGATAACCGATATAATCAGAAAATATGTATATAGTTGTCGTGCTAGGAATTACAGAAAAAGAGGCAAGGCGGGGGCCATGGGTCTTACTATACTACATGTATCTACATATTAACAAAATATGGAGCCTGAAGTTGCATGGAACCTTGTTCGAGAAGGGTCTCTCTAGTATTATAACCCCACTGCAGTGGCGTAACCCAACCTGGGGAGTTTGCCCCTCGGGATCGTAAAAGCGTGACGATGTTGACCAAAATATTCATTTTCCTCCCTCTTAGGAATATTTTCGGCCAGTTTCAGCCTAAATGGGGGCAAAAATGAATCTGGATCGATTGCATCGGACTGGTGAGGTTTGAACTTTCTTGTGGGCCCCAATGGGGGAAAACTCATTCACTTTTGGTATGGCTAAGATTTAAACATAAATTGAATACGGTGGCATATTTAAAAAGAAATTTACTACGACTACAGACTTCACGGTCACCGCGTATACCCGATAATGTATTTCTTTCCAGGGAAAATGGTCTGCTTTAAATTGGTCTCTAATAAGAGTGATTTGGAACCACTTTTTCCCCCACCGAAGAACATAAACAATGAGATGGTCTCTTCCACATAGGCCTACAACAAAATTCCAGTCAGTTGCAAATGCCTCGGATCAACATTTCTCGATTTAAGTAAAGTCTATAGAATTTAGGTGTGAGTAAAGGTGTGAATCTTGAAAAGTCATTTGCCATGGTTCCAGACCTATACAGAAAGTGAATTTGACACTCAATTCGACAACAAAACAAGTATTCCGATGTCGCATTTACTGGACCATTTTGCCATGTCGCTGAATTAATGTCGCTGCTTTTATTATGGAATGCCAAAATAAATTTTTTACAATGCGAAAATTAATGAAAAATGCGATGATTCCAATAGTTCTACTGCTAATAAGCTTTCTTTTTAATTTCAAATTTTTTAAATTGGGTTAATTTATGTACATGTACACATTCTCCGAAAGGTTGCGAAAATTGTTTTCTCAACTCGGCCATAAACCATTGACAGATCGATATCAGCTGAGTATTTTTCAAAATGCATGATTTTTGGCCAAAAAAGTCGTGGTTTGAGTCAATTCTACTACCCATACTTTGTTGTTAAACTTGATATTATACCGAAACGCTAAATTTTAAAATTCAGCCTATATTTTATACTAAAGTGAAGGAAAGTAATCAGATTCGTCCGTTATTTACTATAAGGTATTTTGTTTGCTAAATGCAAAAACATGGGTTAAATTTGATGATTAAATTACAACACAAATGCAAACGTTACAATCGCCTGATATACATATTACGCACCAAATGCAGGAAAAATACATTTGGTGTGCGTTTTTCAAGTTAAAGTTAGTTAAACCAATTTTTTAACGTTTAAATCGGTTGTTCCCCGCTAAACGGGGGTGTCCGGATGGATAAACCTCACACTCAGCAACACCGCTGTGTGAAGTAGGAGCATGCGTTGGTCAAAATATGTAAAAATTCCGTCTTGTGTGTTGTGTTAAATTAAAAGTACACATATCATATATAAATTCAATGTATATATACATGACAAGACATAGATACTTGGAAATCTAGGTATGCTTAATAGCTTACTCGAAAAACGATTCCGACAAATCAAATCGCAGGCAAATGTGACGTCAAAGTGATGACCATCCGTAATTACGTCGGTTGTGACCATCAATAGCGACAGTGTTGGGGCCAACTTCAAGAATAATTAAAACAAACCGAAATGAAACAAAATATGTCATTCTGTAATTATTTCAAATTTTATTATTACTTTCAATTATCCATCAATATTACATTTTCCAGTGTGCAGCAATAACATTCGAGTCAACACGATGTTTGGTCATCACTTTTTGACGTCACGAGGAGAGAGCAAAATTGGGCGCTTTGATCAATGAAGCATGACGAAAAATCCGCCCGTTTTCTTAGTATATGTCAAAAAAGCAAAAAAAAATTAAAATGCCTCTATTTTGTTAATTTTACATCAATTGTATTATTTTCGGGAATTCGTGATGTATTACATAGGCCTATATTTATGATGTTAAGTCCAAACTGGCTTGGACACAAAAATTTGACATTTATTTCCTGTAAATGTTAATACACATATTAAAACATACAATTTGGACAATTTTTTGGGTGAGTCTTACCTCCAAAATGCAACGTTTTCATGAAAAATCGACCATTAAATGATTTTTTTTGAAAGTTCAGTTTATAATTTTCAGAACCTCAAGGTACAGTTCTTAATTTTATCTCTTTACCAATTATCCGAGATTAACAGTTTGTGGACAGCCCATCTGAGCAAGCCCAAAGGCTGTGACCTGGTAGGAAAAGCTGGGTCAACCTAACAGACTCAGAACTGGCGTTGGTCGACAAAGACCTTCCTTCACAAGATCGGAGTAGACCTTTCACCAAACTGCGATTGTGGAAGCCACAAACCATTATCCCACGTCATAGATGACTGTGAGGTTTACAAGCCCCCGAGGAATTCCGGCCATGATCAACCTGGATGATGACACTATCAGCTGGTTAACGACGGATCTTCCACTGTTAATTTTTGACTTTGCACGAACTAACGCTATTTAACATCGAACGAAAAAAGTCAAGAGTATTTGACAAATGCTGGTTACCAGTTTGACCGTAGTTTAATATTTTAGGTACTTTTATTTTTACAAATGAGACTGTCAGTTGAAATACATATCAAATTAATGCGTACTTACTTACTTTTTCATAATACACACAAATCATTTCGCCAAAAAGTGTATTACGACTATGTTGCATTCACATGACGGTTTGGTTCCATAAAAAAAATATGCAGTCCCCTTCCAAATAATAAACCTTTGTAAACGTTTTCCGTAGGACCGTATGGAGATTGTCTTAAACAATCAAGGAAACTTTTGAGATAAATCAGTACCGCCACAAATGTCATCTGTCCCCTTTAAAACATTGAGATTTTGATAGGCCTAATATTGACTCTTTTATATATGAGTCAATATTAGGTCTATAAATTTTATACGCCCATATTGACTCTTTACCTATGACTCGACTGATTCTTTAAAAAACCAAACCCCCTGCATAAGCTTGTCGATTTGCCACATAATATTTTTTCATTTAGAAATTGTATAACAATTATCGATACAGAAAATTAATCGCCTGTTATAGAAAATCTCGTAGATTTGAATTTGGGGTTTTTCGTCCTGTGGTATAAAAAAAAGCTTAAAATGATGCAAGAGGTTTCTGTTATCATTAGCAACAGCAATCGCCGTATCATTGTCCTTCTTTTGTGTGAACCCATACATGGGAGAACCACCAGACCAGAGTAATTTCCGGGAGTAATTCAGTACACCGTGTTTTAATCGATCGTACCAACTCCAATTATAATTCAATAGTTGGCAGCAATCTCCTTCCATTGTTTATGTATTCTACTATTAATTCTTTTCCCGGGTTATTTTCCAATATAACACAATGGTTCCCGCTGAGCTAACTTCTAACTACGGACACGCATATCTTTAAACTTTCCTACTCCTACGTGGACATTGCCATATCACAAACACATCTGCCTATAAACACATCAAACACATATCAATTGTAATAATGCTTACGAAATAAATTCCCTGTAGGCATATAGGTTTTTATTACAAGTAGAATGAGTTTAATTTGTTGTAACGGGGCCAGTTGTATACCATGTGGCGAGTTGGTTTACCTGGGGGCGAGTTTGCATACGTGGGGCGAGTTGGTATTATTACCTTTGGCCAGTTTGTACTACGTGGGGCGAGTTGTATTTGGGGCGAGTTTGTTTTGGGGCGAGTTTGTACTTGGGGCCAGTTGACTGGTGTCCGACCCAATACCCAATGACATAAATAATGACCCTATATCCTTTGACCTTGGTCGGTAATTACATCTTAATAGCTGTTGTTTGATTGGAAAGCTCTTGTTAAACAAAATAACGTTAATTTCAGGGTTCGTACCAGCCAATCAAAATGGTAGGTTCACAGCGTTTCGGCGGCAGTATTTCCTCTTTGCGATCACATGGTCGCTTAGTGGTACCATTTGTCTTGCAAAAACTATGGAAAGTGCCATTTAAGAGAAAAATTAGTGGTAGTAAAAGGAACGAAATCAGCAAGAAAAACAATGTTTAAAGAGGAATATATACAGATTAAAATGCTGAAATGGATTGGTAATGTGCGGGTCCCTAGTGTGATAGCTGATTTTGCAACTGCATGATCGCTGGAGTTGATCGACAAAGTAGATAACATTCACGTGGGAGAACAGGTAATGGTAACAACGAATCATCCAGGCGAATATACATATTTGCCAGCGGTCTCGGGCCCGTCATATTTGCGGAGAAAAAGGTTGAAAACGCACAAAACCCAAAATACGGGACCTCCAAATACGGATTTTTGAGTACTTGAAAAGGTAATTTTAAAAGTTGGCCCAAAAAGTATTCTTTGACAACATTTTTTTTAATGTTAAATTATAATTGGAAACAATGACCTCAAATAAAGGCCCCCTTTTGATCAAATGCAACGGCCCGGGGCGTGTATAGAGGATATACGGTAAAATAAATAAATAATGGATTGCGTTACCTGCCACACTGGGATCTGCATGAAATATGTAGCATATAGTTCGCCGGTTGTGCATGGCGCTATTACCTACGTCCATAGTCGTGCGTGACGCTATTATGCTACTTCATGCTCCAGTTTACGTCTTGAATGCGTTTATGCATAATTCAAAAGTAGCTTATCGAAAAATGGTGGTTACTATCACCATCGATATCGGAAATTGTCTATGGGCATTTGTACCAGTGTCGCCCGCTGATGAAAAGATTGCGCCTTCTGCGGGCAAACCGTCCGAATGGCAGTGAAAAATAGCATCGACATCATTTAACGGAATGAGTCCCAGGTTTGCAAGAGGAAAAATCGCGTCATTTTCCGGGAAGAAGGGCCCAGAGCCAACGAGGAACATCGCATTATTTTCGGTTAAGGGACGGCCCCAGATGTAACTGAGGTGCAATGAGAGTCATTTGCACGACAAAAAAAATAGTTCTTGACGGCCGAGATGCAACCAAGCAAAAATTTTCCAACCTGGTACCACGTTTTCGTTGCCACCGCATTGAGTCTGGGGCCGCGGTTAGGGTAATAACCGGTTACCGGGGGGGGGGGGGTGGCCAAATTGAGTTTGAGCCCAAATAAAATGGGGTCGGCGAAAACTAGGGTGGTCAGAAAATTTCAGAAAATAAGCTATCGATCTCCCTCTATTTCTAGTCTACTTTTGGAGGAATTTGAAGAAATTTGGTAGAATATGGCTTGGACATGGAAAGTAGGGTCCTGGAAATGAAAGGTTCTAAAATGGGAGTCCCTGGAACTGTAAACTGAAAAAGACCTGACAATGAGGAACTTATAGGCGGTACATAACCCATACTTCCTCCCAATTGTTGAGAACCATACTTCCTCCCAAAAAAAACAAAAAAATGGAGAACCCCCTCCCCCCCTGTACATTTAATTGTTTTGGCGCCGTCATACCCACATTTTTAATTTGTATCTACCACATTTTTACCATTAACCCTTAATTTTTCCAATTCCACCCACACACAACACAAACAACTGCATCACACACCAAATGCCCAACATAGTACAGCACACAAAACAATAGTTCAGAAAATGATTAAGTGGTGCATTCAAAAGAAAAAGAATCATTTTTATTGTCATAGCAAAGACACTTCTAAATTTAAGAGGTACATACTCCCATGTGTGACAAAATCATATGTTATTAGCACTACCTGTACCTACTAGTGTAAAATTACTAGGGCATTGCTATATGAAGACCTGGTGTGAACAGGGTCTGAGTGACCCAGGCTATCTATACCAAAACAAACATCCAGGCCAACAAAACACAAGTAATGCATGTCACTTACAACTTGACAGTTACTGAACCTTGAGTTCCAAAAAATGGTTCCCTGTTTCTGGTAGAGACCCTACTAACAATGCATGGAAAGAGTCGCCAGACAACTTCAGTGAACCAAGAGTATTGACTAGTCTACAATACATGTGTATTACAAGGGTTACAAGTGTAACACTTTTCCTGTGCGTGTCTTGATAGTTTATGCCCTGTTTCTTGCGTGTTAATGTATTCCAAGGGTGGTGAGTGTTTTGGGCCCTATAGACCTTTTGCTCGACTCCTCCATATCACTGTTTTTTTTTTCATACTGTGTGGTCGTAATTGGCAATAAGTTTGGCTGAACATATTGATCTATCACCCATCACTCTGTTATAGACTTACTTCGTAAGCCACAAATCATGCATCCTTAGAACTGCAAGGGGAAAATGTTTGAGGCGAGTTCAATCCTTACCATAACCAGTTTGCTAAATTGGTTAAGGGGTTTTGAATTTTCTTGTCATTTTTCTGTAAGAACCATTTTTTATCCGATGATCCTACCTTAGTAGATTTTCATGGTTCTCGGCTTTCTCGCTCACAATATTTTAAAGAATTTAAAGCTTGG
>JAMKCH010011371.1:0-44680 GCA_023653785.1 Ophioderma brevispina
AGTCCCATTTGATTAAATTTATACATGTTATGGGAGTCACAATTGATTATATTATACATCAGACATCGTCTTTTAAAATTGACATGCGACGCTAAAAAGCTCCCTTGCACTTCTGAGGAGAGCTGTAGAGGAGCGGTTGAAAAAATCCTCCAGCAAGTAAAAGGATTGATTTTACTCAGATATGTCTGGTACAAGTATCTCTGTCCCTGGGATTTGTGACAGTGAATACCAAGTACACATTGAAGTCTGCAGCACTCCATACAACAGTCCAAGTAGAAATATATTTTATCACAATGTTTGCATTTTGTATAATATTTACCATTTTAGCTCCATTCCCAAAAATTGCCTCCACTCAAGTTATAATTTTGTATAGACAGAGATCACCGATCACCCCAGTCCACGTTAAGTACACTACAATTTAAGTAATTCCACAATAGGTTTGTAATCATAATGATGTTCTTGCTGCACCTCGCACCCTTTTTTCAACAACACAACACAGAATCAACAACATCTTACAGGGGACCAAGTGATCCCTATGTGTCCTTCCTGCCTTAAGGCATTGCGACACAAAAATGGAACTGTTTATATCGTACTTTGTCAGTCACTTCTTACATGCGCGGTAAATTATGGTATGCAGTAAAGAGTCACGCACATCATCTCTGTGAAACTACGGCGGGCCCCGGGCCGTAGCCCTGACAATCAATGCTGGCCCCTGAACAACTGCCTAAGGGCCCGTTTGGCCGTAAAATTATTGTTACTTTGTCAAATTCTCATTGATTGACCTAGCTGATGATCAACTACCTTTGTTACATAAATGTTTAATATGTCCGGCAAAAAGCAAAGGGATTTGCCAAAAATCAAAGATTTAATATTCTGTAAACACTGTGAAATGAATGCATTTTCATTGGCTGATGCCCGGGTTCAATTCGATTAATTGAACCCAGGTATAGGCGCTGCGGTATTGAAGTTATTTTATGTTGAATCGCTCCGCTCATACCGCTTTTTTGCTACTTTCTCGCAGCGCCTGTGCACTTGCGTCTTGTTGGCGTATGACGAGTTTGGCGTTCAGCGGTTGTTCGATTGTTGTCACTGGGGTGGGGGGCAGTCCTTTCTTTTTGTACTTTAAGCCGTAAAGCATCCCGAAATTGGGTTAAAGATGACCGTAAAGATAATTTGATTTTAAGAATGATGAATAAAGTCTGATTTTGGGACCGTACTCTCGTTAACGACTAATGGAACCCGTCGACTACATTTTTTTGCGTGGATAACTCCGGCCTCAGGCCTCGTTCGTCCACTTAAAATAATGGTATCTCCTGGTTCAATCGTCGTAAAGAGAGTACCGGTTCCCAAATATACCTTTATTCTCTAAATATTCGCATCTGAAGCTAAGCCAGCAAGTTGATTATGTTTGTGGCAAAATCGAACACCGGATAGTCCCAGTCCATTATTTTTTTACTCATTTTGGTATAGAATCGCAAACTTCATTTCGTGTAAGAGGCTTAAATAGCCTAGGTTAGGGCACCTCTTCGTAGTGCAGTCCGTTTTAACAGGCCACGTATAGGCGTGTAACAAACCTCACAGAGGGACTAATGTAGTGATGAAAACGAATAGGCCACATCATTCATGCCAACACGGGCCAACACAGACTGAACATGTTACTTTTGTCCATGATTTTTAAAGCTCAAATTATTAAAAGCTTGAACTTATTCAATGCCCAGAATTATTAAAATTTTGTGTCATGTTGAATGAAGTAGATTGCGTTTCATCGATTGATCAAGTAAATGGATTCTTATGCCTCCCGAAGCCGAATGTTGCGATTCCTGCACATGATTGCAAACTTTTAATACGTGTGAATTAAACGATGTATTTTTCCGTTGGCAGAATTTTGGAAGATTGCGTGCTTAAATGGTGAATTACCTCATTCTGCCAGATCTAGGCCCAGGGTTTACTCTAGCATGCTATGCTAGTCCATTCCAAAAAGAATAAGATTGGGTAGGGTGGGGCTGGACTGAAGGTTGGGGCAGCAAATGCTATCAACAATGGCTATTCATATTGGCTTTAATTGGAATTTTCAGTGGTGAAATGCGATGGAAGATATGCCTGCACTCAACCCTTGGGATGGACGATGTACACAATTTCCTATAAAAAAAAACACAATGCTGTCGCATGTTTTTTGCAAGTTTAGAGTTAATTTTAATTTCTCACTGTTTCAACATGTTGAATATTATAAAAAATTATAATTTATAATAAGTTAACCCATCCTACCACACAATCCCTTTTTGTTAATGCAGAAAATTGAGTGATTTTGTTCGTGCCCATGAAAAATGGCGAGGCCCCTAAAGATTTGAGAACAAGGCCCAACTGGCCTGTGGCCTTTTTTTTTTCTTATTTCAACACTGACCATACGTGTTTTGCATGCTTTCACACTCGGTCAGAAGTGCTTCTTCAAGAAATCTCATCTGTTTTGTGGTCACGATCCCTTGTTTTTTAAACGAATGCGTCACGGACGATCAGTATGTCAGGACTCTGGTAGGCGTGATAAATCGCGCCTACAAAAAGCACTTAAGGGTAGTGTCAACCCTGGTGGCTTTTGTTTTTACACGAATTTTCGGATTTTTTGCACCATTTTAAACAAACGGGTGTCTATATAACCAACAAGTTATCCACTGCTGACATCCGAGTTGTATTTTTTGCGGATTTAAAACACTATTTGACCATTTTAGAGTCACAAAAAAGCGCTGGTCTAAACGGCGGGAATTAAGCACATTCAGCGCCGGCAGGCGCAAGGCGCACCATCGCGTCGCGCAGTGATTTTTTGCTGCGTAATTAAGCGTCCGCGTGTTTGTTTAATGTACTTTTTCGCGAACGCATCTTGGAAAAACGGAAACTAATATTTGAAAATGTAAACAAGCGCTAATTTAGACCAGATGAAATTTCAAGTTCTCTAATTAATTTCTGGAATTAGAGACAAAATATATTTGATTCAATCGTGCATAAGATGTTTTTTTTTCAATCACTTGCACACTACTCAATTTTGAAGTTCAAAAATAAGTTTTTGAGAAAGAGACAGCTTGAAATTGCGTGAAAAGTCACTTTTATTACTAAAACACGGATTTTCTCAATTTCAATTGTTCGGCAAAATTGGCAAATTTTTCAACAAGATAACCTCCAAAAATAAATCCCGAAGTAAAGTAGGTTTAACTTTTCACTACGATAGTCAATCAAGTCTTCTCTAGGGACGGTTTCTCAATTTTTCTTTTTCCCTTCGATCTCTAACTAAAGATATTCTCCAATATATACTCAAATTTCGGAAAAGGAAAAGTAAAATCCACACTTTTTTTAGCATTTTTTTTCCTTATATTCGAAAAGTAAGCTCTATTTTTTAAAAATGAAAAAAAAACCTTCCCTAGCAAATTTGTCTTGTGTCTAAAAAAATAACATAAGAAATCAGGGAAATTCAATTGTTTTTTGTTATGCCCTGTCCTGAAAATGTTGGGGCAAAATCTGTTTTTTAGTATTTTTTCTCAAATACGGAAAGTTTTATACATTAAATCTGATGCCATCACTCGGGTTTCACGTCAATTTTCGTTCTGAATTGTATACTTTTAACATACAATATTTCAAATTTTTCAAAGTTACAAACCAAAATAGATTCGGGGGCGGAAAACTCAAGGTTCCACTACTGCCCTTAAGGCGCGGCCTAGCTCTCGTCCAGCTCGCGTGCTTAATACAATGTCTGATACATATGTTAGCAAAACCCTAAGTCATCTAAACCAAACTATTTTAGCCCAAAGATTCACAGGGTAAATGAGAAAAATAGTAGCCTTCCTTAAGCACCAAAAATTGGACCACGCCCTAAAATCTGGGTTCTGGACAGGCTATTTGCGATTTGGGCCATGGCCCTTTAAAACCAGGGATGTAAAGTCCTGAATGCA
This sequence comes from Ophioderma brevispina, assembly GCA_023653785.1. Taxonomy (NCBI): domain Eukaryota; kingdom Metazoa; phylum Echinodermata; class Ophiuroidea; order Amphilepidida; family Ophiodermatidae; genus Ophioderma; species Ophioderma brevispina. The sequence goes on from JAMKCH010011371.1 coordinate 3,936, forward strand.
TGCGGGTCGAACTTGCATGCAAGCAAGGCAACCGAGTGCTGCACAATTGTTTAGTGGGGGTCCCCAGGTGCTCCTCCATTTTTATCAAATTTTTGCAGAAACTTTTAACATGAAGACCCTAAGTTCCCCGAAAGATTTATTTTTCTCTGCCTGTAGAGTTAAAGGTCCATTCATACTTACCGCATCTGCCTTGCTATGAGTTGCGGTCGAAATTGATCGCTTTCAAGCATGCCACAACACCGAATGTCCGCACTTCGTTTTAAAAAATGAATTTAACTTCATTGCGGTAAACCGCAATGGCGGTAATTCTGCGAAGAGACTTGGCAATTCTGGGCATGCAAATCACCGCAACGGCAGATGCAGTAAAGTATCAACAGACCTTACACTTCCTGGACCAGGCACCCATTTTGATGGAAGTGTTAAATGGTGTTCCAACAGGGAACACATTCAATCTTACTACATGTATTGTATCCCACCTCATTTCCCACAAACCCTCTCCAAATTTGGCAGCCAGAAAAGGTGTTAAATCCACCTGTACAAGTAAATTTTTGTAGATGCTTTCTAGAATGTGTAAAGTGAGCACCCACTAAACCAGATTAACTTTTGGCAAACCATTCTTCTGGTCAATGTATGACAGCACGAGTCCCTACTTTTCACAGGAAATCGAGTTATTGTACATTTAGCATATTTTCTGCTTAAATTTGGCCTCTACTAATTTTTTGGAATGTGGTCAACAATATTCCCAAAGAAAAAGTGTTTATTAAAAACTTTACTGGCAGTTCCATATGCGTAAAATCCCCGGGGGGATGGGGGATATATCCCCCTCATATTTTGATGAGGGGGATGGTCATTACTAATCATCCCCCCCCAATGTCGATGCCGGTCATAAAGGCCGTGTCTTTTTGACCAAAAATAACCTCATATTTTAACCATAATAGTATAAAAATGGTAATTTTCGCACGCTTACTTCGCGCGCATATTTGCTCTAATTACAATTACATTTAACGATTTCCGAAGCTTCTAACTGGCAATTTTTTTTCGTGCCATTATACGCGCCCCCCCCCGCACGGTGTGCTAATAATGGATCTTTTTAGCAAACCCCGTTTCATTCATAAATTTTCAACCACCTCCATCCCCCCAATGTCAAGAAGAAATTACGCCACTGCTGGAAGTATAACACACACTGCCCCCCCCATGTCCGATTTCGGGGAATGAAAATCAGTGAAATGTGAATTTTGAGAAATATAGACAGGAAAGTCTAATCAAATTTGATATTATGTTAAAGATGCCTTGTGAACACATGTGCCAACTTGCATGTCTCAAATTGCAAGCTTCAATCAAGATCTAGCCAAGATAGACATGGGATTTTCTACACAAGCTTAGGTCTATGGGAGTCTGCAATGTGGTGTAGGTGCACCCAACCAGGGGTATTGCGATGAAATGTCTAATTCATAATTCATTTTCGATGATGTTTGTAACAGGTTGCAATGGATCTGATGTGAAAGCAATAGGTTCCAGAATATATAGCAGGTAATCCTCTCATTGTTGTAAAGAGTTTGGCTGGCTCTCACAAAAATAAGGTGAAGTCCTAGTTTCTGGAGAGTAGCTAACATATTGTAAAATTTAAGGCTTGAGAAGTCATACTTCGATATGCACGAAAGTGTTAAGTGCCTGTCCCTTTGTTGAAGTCTATATAAAGACTTTACTTAGAAAAAGTAGCTTTGTTAATTGCTGGAATCGGGGAATAGTTAGGCCATGTATTACACAGATTGAATCTTGTAGTGGGATATGGACCCACTAACACAGAGGAAGGTGTACTGAAAAACCACTGTATACATCTCTCCATTAGCAGTGTAGACATCAGATGGTGGTTTTAATGCCGAGTCTTCCTAAATAAATAAATATGAGCCCGACCTAGAATCACATAGACTTGATACCACCGAATCATAGCATCCTTTAGAACATTTTTTCAATGCTCATTATATGAAAATAAGAAGAAAATTGGGAATTGTGCACACAGTTTTCAGAAGTTCCTGTGTATTCTTGACATAATAACAAAGGAAGAGTTAAGGAGTAGGTTCTCACCCCAATCAATATTGCCAGTATTGGGAAATATGAATGGGAGGGTTCAATCATGTTGTTTATGTTTTGGCGTGCAAGAGTGCACACACAAGTGCACTTATTTGCATAAGCCATGGCATGACATAGTAAGCTGTGCTTTTAAACAGAAAACACCTGGTGAAACACCATCTGTTAGTGTCCTTGTGGAGTCTGTGGATAGGACAGACGAAAACATGCGAGTAGCATGGACTACTTTCCATAATTTGGAATCCCCTACAAAAGCTCTGGTGCCCTATACCATCTTGTAGCTACATAATCTGTGTTAGACTCTCCACGGCCCGCTATCGTTCTGGCCAAAGCCCCAAGTCACACAGTTTAATACACTCCTTTGGATACTAATATTATTTCGGCTTAATGTCTTATGAATAATCTGTAGGAGAGAAAAAGGAAAAACACAAATTCACAGTTATAATTTTAAGGTTGAATTCAATGTATCAAGACATCTAACATCCTTGTACTTGTCCATCTCTTAAATCGAGACCATGGGTACTGCAATTTGATTGCAGTGGCAAAAATTAAAGCAATAAACGCACATTTTTGGAAGAGCGCCCCCCAATTTTCCACAAAAAAAATGCAGATTTTTGCACAGTTGCATTGGTAAACGGCTAGTAACGATATCTGTGAATGGTTAAAGCTCAAAATGTCTATTATCGCAAAAGAAGGAATTTTGTAATGAGATAATTAATATTGAGATGTCGGATAATTAATTCAACGCTACGGAAAAGGTCCTTTCAATGATCTAGCTAAGAAAGAAGAAAAAACACAGCCCAAGTACGGGTCTACGCTCATCCATAGTGTTCGGTGGTTCAGGCAGTCAAGTTAGAGGGCAATGTCATGAGGGTGGCACTAACTTTCAACCAATGGACGGACAGCAAATTAGCTAAAATTGTCATTTCCAGCTCCCACGTGAATTAAAAATCGGGGATGCCGAACTTCCAGTACAAAAAACGCTTCTTTATGACAAATACGCACTTTGAGCATTACCATTTGCAGCTATAGTTTACTAGATAAATCCCAACACAAAACTGTGCAAAACAATCTCAAATTTTGAAAATGTGGGGCGCTCTTCAACATTGTGCTGTTATTGCTTTAAAGTCCACACAATTTTTAAAACTGCAGCAGATGTCTGTAAAAAGAAAGCACATTTGAGTGGCAGGGAGGAAAACTTTGATGCCATATCATCAATGACAAAAAGTATAGATATAAAAGTCTCAAACTGGGTTATACAGGCTAATCACATTTTTAAAGTAATTTTTTTTCTCTAAAAATGATCAAATAATGTCCATGCACAAATGAAAACTAAATTGATAAGGGCAGTTGAAAATAAGGCAAGAGAATATTGGAACCCAAAAATATTCTATAATTAAATAAAAACAAAACTCAAAATCAGGCAAAAGATACGTACATCATCACATTACAAAATTTCTGACAAATGTCTTTAGGGCTAAATTATCTAATCCAATGTCACTGTATATAAATTATATTGCCAACAAGTGTACAAAATAGCTTAGTTTATGTCAGTTCCTGTAGATGAAACAACTTAATTGCGTATAACCCGACTTCTGAAGACTTACACTGTGCAGATGACAAAAAAACTCGATTCCTCGTAGCACCTGCCACAGGTACCTGCGCACCATGTCATCAGAGAGCCCCGAGGGTACTTCTAAAGCCTCCATCTAGGATGGTATGGTCCACAAATTCAAATACGAGATACAGCCGTTTCTTGCCGTCGAAACACTGCTATTAAATTACTAGGGGTTCGTTTTGTCGTAATTGCTGTTAAAAGAAGCAGAAAGTTATATCAAAAATCTTTTGTATTGTAAAACACTTTCAAGTCTTTAATAATGCGTTGATGCGATAGTTTCTACAATGTTTGAAATGACTATTGATTTGAGGTTATTAATTTTTAACTAAGGATGCAGTTGTTGACTGTAATTCTGAACTCAGGAGTATATATTCCTGAATTTCACAGGAAATTTAAGAAAATCTAGCAGTATAATATTAATTTAACTTTTGTGAATTTTAATTTTCGATTTCTTATGTTTTTAAGGCAATTTCGTGCATCATTATGGTATGTAATTGTTTGAGGTTTTTCAATGGTTACGAGCTGTTGGGGATGCAACCCGCGTCGTATGAAGTCACAATCAACCATTTCCCCCAAAAAAATCAAATGCCCATTGTGTCTCTAAATTGCTAGTATTGCATCCAAATCACAAAATACCTTTTTTGTGAAATATAGAATGAAAGATTTTTAAAGTTACCTTAAACTACCATTTTAGACATTTCATGATGTTATATACATTGTTGTGATTCATGACATTTTGGAATAAAACTCACCTGTATCAGCTTTAAAAACACATCCCATAATCTTATTTTTTCATGGTAATTGCAAGTGAATGAATGCAAATGGCAAAATCTTGGCAATTCAGGGGTTTCCTGAATAAAAATTCATCAACTGCGGGGGAAGTGGTACCTAAGTGGTATCGATAGTAGAAATAGGAGCCCACAGATACATACACATTTTTTTTATTTGCGATAGATTTAGAGAGTACATAATACCAAATTTGGCCCTTTGATCAGCCACATCTGTGAAATTTTGTCAAATTGCCTGAAGAGTGCAATTACCAACACTTAACCTATTTATCATCTACCGTAGTACTTAAGGCAACAAACTCATACAATAAAAAAATTTGCCACATGACAAGTCCACGGGCAAATGTTGCCCCCCTGTTACGCCACTCAGTTTGGCGTATCAGGTCTGTCTTTTGAAGGGGAAAATTCCCAGTCTTGGGAAATTTTCCTCTTAGGGGGTAAAAAAAGCCAATTTTTCCCGGTCAGAGGGCTAAAAACGGCTGATTGAGCATGATTTTTGCAATTTTTTCCCCGGCCCCCAAAGTCGTCAGGACGGCTCAAAGTCGCACCCTGGCCCCCCCCCCCCCCCCGCCTGTTACCGTTTATGCCACCCCAAAGATTGAGAGTGTTTGATTCCCAGCCCTTTTCTATACAAATTGCAGTGTAAATGGGTTAATTTGTACTCTTATGGGTTATTAATGCCACCTTGATATGCATTGATTTGGTTGCAATATAAGTCTTTGTATGGATGTATGTATGTATTGTATGTCATACAATATACAGGGGGATTTATACGGCGCCTATACAAGGAGATCTAGGAGCCATACAAACAAATGAGCAAGATAAGAAACAAAACATCACAAAAAAAGAACAACCAAGCAAGAAAACTTAGTAATTTGATAAGAGATGACTCTTAAAGCAATATTAGCACATTTTTTGAAGGGCGCCCCCATTTTTCAAGAATTTGGAGATTTTTACACGGTTTATGGTAACTGGCTAGTAAACTATACTGGTGAATGGTTAAGCCGAAAAGCGCTCCTAGGTGTCACCAACCACGAAGGATTTTGTACTAGAATAATTCTTATCGGGGATCTCCGATAATAATCCACCGGCTGCTGGAAACGGCATCCTTCCAATGGGAAAAAGCGGGAAAAAATAGCGCCATTGTACGTGTCGCCGATCCATCATCCATTAGTTGTTTTATTGGTTCAGGCAAGTCAAGTTAGAGGTTATTTTCACGAGTGGCACTTATTTCATCATGGGACGGACAGCTCTGCCGGTAAGTACAATCTGGGATCCCAAATTCTAATTACAACTCGGCTTATTTGTGATGAAATACACAACTTTTGAGCATTTTCGGTCGCATTGTGTAGTTTCTAGACAAATACCACATAACTGTTGCAAAAAATATCAAATTTTGAAAATTGGGGGCGCTCTTCAAAAAAAAGGTGCAATATTGCTGTAAGCAACTTCTTGAAACTGACTGGATGTTTGGTGCTTCCCGGATAGAAATGGGAAGTGTGTTCCAAGCACGTGGTCCAGCAACAGCGAACGCATGGTCACCAATTGCTTTGTATGTTTTAGGAACGTATAGAGTCTGGTTATGTCTTTTGCAGAGCGTAGAGTTTAGAGAACCGTTACTAGAGGATGAAAGATAATTCATTGCATAATAAATGGGAGCATCATGGTTTACACATTGGGTAGATAAGAACGAGGATTTGAAAATTTATTCTTTTTGTCTGACATGAAGCCAGTGCAGTCTGTTCGGAGATAATGGAGAGATTGTTCATGGAGGCCTTTTGATACGCCGAAAATTAAATACGAGTGGCTTTGGTTTTGTATTCAGCTTGAGTTTAATTGAGATTCGTTTCATTTAATCCAGTTAGCATTGAATTTCCGTAGTCCATGCAAGATGTTACAAGGGAGCGGATAATGTGATGACAGGTTCAGGTAATCATTGCGAATGCGAGAAATATTGTGAATCTGATAGTTGAGTTTGTGACAAAGTTCGGCAACATGTTTATCCTCGACATTTTCTTATCAAAAATATCCCAGCAGATTGCGTACAGTTGTAACTGGTTTGACGATTGTGGACCCAACCTGTACTGGAGAGGAGGTTATTGTCTAAGATGGGAGAAAACCAATTATTAAGAATTTCGTTTTGTCCATATTAACTTGAGAGCTTTGTAAATATGTAATACTTCGCGCTCGTTCACGGGTATCCACTAAACACAGTCCTCTGTGGCCCAGTGCCAATTCTCACATCCAAGATACGAGAGGACCGGGTCGAGAAACCGTGTATTTCGTCTTTATTTAATTTCAATGTCTCGCCAGTTCCTCCGAGCTTCTAATGATATTTATCTAATACTTTTCTTGGGTTGGGTGTATCATTTTACTTGATCCTCATGTGCATTGAATTGAGGTTCGCTTCGTCAAGATTCTGCTAGAATCAGCATATGGCCCACTCCTTTCAAAATATATAATTACGATACCCCTTGAAACTCTGAAATAAAGACTGAAATACAATTAAGCGCTCGTTCATTGGTATCCACGTAACACAATCCTCGTCTGGCCCCGTGGTATTCTCACGCTATATAGCGAGAGGACCAGGTTTCGGACCTACTTTTCGTCGTTATTTTTAAATAATTCAATGCTTGTCAGTTTTCTCTCCGAGCTTCTAGCTAATATTTATCTAAGTACTTTCTCGTGTTGTAATCATTGTATCATTTCTTGATCCTCGCGTGCATTGATTGATTTCGCTTCTCATAGATCTTCTATAATCATGCATATAAAGCCCACTCCTTCTAAAATACATAAGATAGATTCGGCCGCTTTGAACTCTGACATAAGACTGAAATACATTCGCGCTCTCTTTCCGGTATCCACATAAACACAGTCCTCTGTGGCCCCGTGGCAAATTCCCCGCCCAGATAGCGAGAAGCCCGGTTCGATACCGTGTAATTATTTTCGTCTTTATTTAATTCAATGCTCGCCAGTTCCTTCTCCGAGCTCTATATAAAGATTTTATTTTATCATCAAGAAGGGTAATTGATCAATCTGCTATCATTTGGGTGAGTGGGTTTTCCAAGATCTGGTCCAACGAACATTAGTCACAACAGACTTTTCATCATGAAATGGTATTGCATGATGGAATGATAAGTACACAAATTGTGTTTGAAATCATAGCATGCCGTTGTGCTAAATACAAGTTTTGGTTCTGGTTTTAGGGCAGCCCTTTTCAATCTAAAATCATACCACACTGTAGCATGCACTTGTGCTAAGGCAATATCTTTCTTGAAGCGAAACTTTAAACTCTTCAGAGTAATGGCACCTCATTTACGCCACAACACGAGCCTTTGCGAGTTAAGAATTTACTACCAAACTGGTAGCTGTGCCATGGCAATGGCCAATGTTCCCGGAGTGAGAGTACTTCTAACAAGCCTGCTATCTGTAACACGAGAAAACTGTTTGAAGCAAAGGACGCTGCAGACGGCCTAGGAGCGCAGAACCCCTTCATTCAAGTGTAATGTAAGTTGTAAGACAGGAGCTTCACAGCCAAACATAAGGAGAAACAAATGTCTCTAGTTCGTCAATTTTTTGGGGGCATCCATACAAATTGTGAGACGCCATAATGGATGCAGGTGATCCTCAACGTATGCTGGCGTTTTGCAATTGGCTATCAACAGACCCAGTGGCTCCTTAAGAGAACTTGTTGTTGTTGTTGAGGAGGCCAATTTTTAGCAATGACGACGAATCAACTATGCACTTACCGACCATTCGGAGAAACACCACGTTTAACATAAAGAGCTGTTCAACACACTCCGGGTTACCATTGCAATCCAATCAGGGAGACATGTGGAAGATAGAAACTACAGTACAACCGTTTTATAAGATAAATTACTATTGATGTTGCAATTGTGTTCAAACAAGCTAAGAAAAATGTGTTTTTACTGACTTATTTGTTCAGTGGACCATATCTTGAGAACAACCACACACCCAAAATGAATAAAAACTTCAGGTAAGATGTCTACTACACATTCTTTAAGATAAAATAAAATCCACAAGTTATCAAATTACAGAAGGTGGAAAAATAATCACTTTCATTTGGGTAAAGTTTTTATTGGGTCACCCTGTATTCCATTTAACATGCTCTGAAATAGATAAGTGAGTAGCTAAACCAAGATGACCTGGAATTCCCACATTTTTACTTCTGAGCCAGTGAAAAAAATCCCATTTTCCCAAAGAAATACTATCACTTAGTTGGCTGGGTGTTCCCCTTTCTTTCTCATTGGTCACAAACACACAGCTAGATGACATGATGAAAAAATGCCATCGGCATTCCTGAAACTGATTTTTGTCAAACAGCATGGAATTTCCCCCCCCCATAAGTCTTTCAAATTTTGAAATATTCATCTTTGGGGGTGTGGGATAATTGCTGGAATATGCACTTTTTGGAAAAACAATAATTAAAATAATTTTCTACAGAGCTTCGGGCGCCCCCTGTGCAGCGCCCAGTTTCACTGGAGCTGCAAAAATTAGGGAGCGTGCCGGATGCACCTCTAAAATCTGCCCTGCTATAGGGCCTACGAAAAAATGTAAATTAAAACAAATTAAATTCTCTTTGAATGTGGTCAAAAAGTATTCCAACCAACCTACAATGACTACCAATAACTTTTGAAAATTTAGATGTTTGGCTCAATCGTCAATAGCATTCAGGGGCTAAAAGATGCCTGTAGGTGTCCAAAACTAAAATGCGGTTTCTTATAGAGTAATCTGTGCTTTTTGACCCCATTACTCTATATTCAATGGATGATATTATATTGCCAAGTGTTTGACTTTTTCCTGTTTATTGAAGTAGTCAGGTAAGAAATGGCTTTTCTGTGCTGAATTGTGTCAAGTTTCCGTTTTGTAGTTCTAAACTGGGCCATTGAAGTTGCTGAGAGATATATTTGAACTGTCCCTGGTGCTCTTCATTTGATAGTTCCCGAACAAATCTAGCAATCTCTAGCAGCTCGACTTGGCCCACTTCAAAAGTTTCTGACTATCTTCTGTGTGAGGGTCCCAAACGGAGCTCGCGTACTCTAGGAGTGTCGAACCAGCGCGAAGTACATCTGTCGTTTTATCGAGCCCGGGCATCTCCATAGATTTCTTCATAAAACCACAGAGATCTGTTTGCCTTTTTAACAATATGGACCATTTAATGCCGAGGTATGGATGGTGGTATACTTTCAAGATCATCATCAGCCATTTTGTAGGTGTGTATGATAGGAGCTTTCTTGGTAGCGATTGTCAAATTTTTACATTTTTGGTATCCGATTGTTTTACCAGTCGACAATTGATTCAGAGCAACTGGAGAATCTCAGTATCACCGGTAGATTTTATGACACGTAGAGGAGACAATCGCTCTGCAAAAAGTCTAAGTGTCATGTTAGCGATGTTATTTATATAGCAGGAACATAAGTGGATGGACCTTACAAACTTCCGCCTGCGGCCTCCCAGATTTTAACGTAGGCTGGTAGATGACTCTCCTTCACAACAACCAATTTTGATCTTGATGTTTGCCACATTTTAATCAGCTCATTTGTTGCCTGTTACCAATAAATTCCGCAGCTTTGATTAATCGTTGGTGGGAGACCTGTCGAATGCCTTTAAAATTAACCCTGATAAGTCAACATGGTCTTTTAAAAAATTTTAATATTTGGCATAAATATTTAATACAAACACATGAGCAATATTATATGGACTTAAATCCATGGCAATATGTCTAGAAGGAGGGGTGAAAATACTTACGCTAATGATGCAAATATACTTATGCACTTTCTCCGAAAGATGCCGAATATCTCCGTAAGTAATTTATATATAAATTTACCACGTAAGTATGACATACCGCCCATCCCCACCATCAGGACCACACATTGCCCAACACTACCCCTAACTCTCCCTTTTCTCCGAACGCAAACGAGAACATCGTTTGCTCAGGGGAGGGGAGGGTCCGGGATGCACATTAGATAAGTATTTTCCCCCCTCCTTCTAGAAATATTTGCAATAGGCATTTAATGTCTATTGCGGAGGGGAAAATACTTACCTAATGATGCAAAATATACTTATTCACAACGCTAGTAGCACCGACCCCGATGAGGAGGGTGATCAAACAATGGTACTGGAAACTTATGTCATACGCCCCTGGACATAAGTGGACCAGCCAAGAATATTCCACTTAGGACTGATAAACATAATCAAGTCCTAATAGCTTATGTCTCAAAATACACAACCTACTACACATTCTATCTACACACTTGCCCGAACAGTCAGGAGTACAGAACGGCATTAGCAAATCTCGATAAGCAAGTCATGAAAATGTCCTGCAAGAGGTCTTGATTGACATGTGGTTGGATTTTCAGGTACTAACAGATTTGACAATATCCTGTATAGGGAGCTTTGTTCTATAATGCCCATGAAGTGGCAACCTTGCGGGTTGATGAGCTGAGGCCTACCCTGAATCAACACGGCTTATCTCTCATAATCATTTCTACTATCCAGCCTGAGATAGTTGATTTATCTCTGGATGTTATGGCTTAGATGAGGGTGATAAAAGGTTGCTCAACATTTGCGCGAGCAGTAGCTGTTTTACTAATGTACCACTTGAGCGCCCTCCCAGGGACAACACTGTCATCTTTAGGACCTATAGAGTCCGATAAGATGGCAGAAACATGGAGATCTTTAAAGGAACTCCTCACTTTTTGCCAACAACTCTTTGGGCGAGAAAAAAAAAAAAAGTAACCGCTCGCTTGCCCGAAAATGAAAAGTCCTATTCCTGAATAGCATGTTAACTCATAACAGCTAACTCCTGAAGGATCGCTCGAGAAAATAGTCTAGGGTAGCTCACGAAGCTGACTGCAGGGGTTTAAAAGGGTGCTGTTCCAAGACTCTAGACAGAAAGGCAAGTCCATGGAGGCCAAACTTTTCCATCCCATGAGCCTAGAATTAATTCATACCCTACATAAGGCGAGAGCATTATTATTACTAGAAGACTTGACTTTTTTACGATGAACCTAAGCGAGCTACTGTTTCCAATACAAAATACGTATGGGTGATTGCTAAAGTGAGATTACGAGCGGTGATTAGTCAAGCGTCGAAGCCGTGAGGTGTATTTCCCGTGACGAGGGACCGAAGTTACCATTCTGGGGAAAACTCTGGGAGCTGTTGACAGCCTGAATGGCAGGCAACGGAAGGCCATACGCGTGATTGTTTTCTCGTGGACCTCAACCATTTGTGGTGGGTATGAGACTGGGAACATGTAAGTGTCCTTGAGGTCAATTGATGAGGCCCAACAGTAGGGTGCAAATTTCGGGATTAATCCACTCTCCAGGGTACCCGGAAAACTATTTCGAGTCGGTACCCGTGACTCGAAATTTTGTATGTTTCTAAAAATAACTTGGGAAAGGAACGAACACATGGTGACCTTACACTATGAACCCATTGGATATACTATGATCACAACTGGTTTCAACCTGTCAAATTAAATTGTGGCAGAAATTCAACTTGTTTACACAAAAAATTTCGAACCTTCCACTTAGGAAATCATGCAAATTTATCTTTTTGCACTGGCCAAGAACCATAAGAATTTTATTTTGTGTAAAAATGTGCTACATGAACTAACTTTGTAGCGGAACACCTCGGGTGATATGTACTAAAATGATGGGCTTTCCATTCATAAACTGCCGCCGTATCATGTTAGCCATCAATAAAAAATCATCGCCGATTAATTTCCATAAAATAAAGTTTTTAACCAATCGGGGCAAATGTCATTATCCCACTGCTGAAAACATTTCCGTGCGCAGAATGCCCACAAAATGGCGTCGTACCGAGAACGCGTCTTCTGCGCACCTGGTAACAAACCCTATGGGGAAAATTCTAATACACACTGAAAGGTGCTGTGATTATTTTACGTCCGACTTACCTAACATTTCTTTCCTTTCATTCATCACACTTACCAAATAAATGCAAAACTCGTTAGATTTTAGTAGCCAACGTGTTCTCCTGTCTATCATACACATTCTATATTTTCCAAAACGAAGACCCGTCTTTCGTAGCGTTGTGTCAAAGCCGATACTTTCACAGCTGCAGGTTACCACTTACACTAGGCTAAATTGCAATTGGGTTCCTTAGTGGATCTGGTTCCTAAATTGTCTGCGATATCCATATCATGCTCATCATTATTTATGTGCCAAAAAGTAAAAAGAAACGTAAGAATTCAAGAGTCCCTGCTGCTAAGAATTATTTCAATGATATATTTACTGATTGGTGACGCTAAATTAATAAACAAATCCAAGCAGGAAGGATGTACGATTTAAATTGCCTGATCAAGTGAGTTGTCATCAAGCTTTTTATTTTGTGAAGTTCAATATCTGAAGAGAGACGTGTATTGTGCCTTCACTTTAGCGTACCGAGCACCGACATGTTTTTCCAAACGCTCGTGGCGTTAGATTTAAAGCCATATTTTTTGTTTCATCCTAAAAAAGCAATTAACATACCCAGGCTTATGGTGAGACTAATCCTAATTACGACGTATAATGAGGGAATTTAGGATGATGGCAAGGATTGAACTATACATATGGGTGAAGTCATGTCTGAGTATCACAATGAACTTGCAATGCGTCTTCATAGCAACATAGGGACCACGTCAGTAAGATTTACACGTGCTGTTTAGTGATTTCCTCCCGGAACTCGCGTATCGAGCTGGCAATCCAGTACCCTGATTCGAAGTAATTCAATTCGAAACTTCCGAGCGAGTTCCGTGTGAAAGCAGATATAGTCCAGGGGGTTCCATAGTCCGGGGCTCCATATACTATAACGGAATAAAAGCTTGAAACTAATGTTGCGTAAATAAAGTCACGGAATCGTTGCCCTCTATTGCTCACCATGTTCCAAACAGTGTTGAATCGGCGATTTGAGACCGTGCTAAGGTTCCATGCAAATCGTTGTGGGTTCTTTATGCATAGAGAGATTTTTAGATTGAATTATCTAAGAGATGGACGAAAACCCGGCTCCCGGTTGTTTTTTTTTTTTTTTCAATCGGGTACACCACTCTTTACTGTTCGTGACGGAGGCCTAACAGAGACAGAACATTGCCTAGTTTGTAGCCGAAAATGACCCCCGAAACCCGAAGTGGTACTGACGACCTTGCCTGAACTTTGGAGCGCCGAGGAACATATCAAAGGCGCTTACCCCCCCCCCCCCGTACGACAAGGAAGGGACGAAGCTTGAATTTTTTTGCCGACAGTCTCTTATTCAGAACTTTCTTAGCCACGCTTCTGAGACGAGGAAAATTCCTCAGTAAAAACGGACTCACTATTATAATCCATTTGGAATAGTGATATTGAATATCGTCTACAAATTTTCCCCTTTCGGCCCCGTATCTTGGGACAGAGCCAATAGATGCTTCAATTGTAGCCTGCTAAATCAGTCGCTAACCACGCTGTGGCTGATCGCTTCCGGCGATAAGCTCTCCAATTCCTCAGGAGAGAGTTGGTCCTGAAGGGGGGGAGAGGGAAATATAAAGAGCACTCAGAAGAGCAGCTGAAAGGATATGGTACGGGACAGTGTCCTAAGCAAACAGTCTAGTTTGAACAACTCACTCTCCAAGTGAGGCAAAATTCCGTCTGTTTTTCCTGGTTAAAATATTATAGAAAAACTTCCGAAATACATCCTAGTCTAGGAAGGAGCCTAAAGTTGATAAATCCCCTTCTGGAACTCGACGAATATCGTGTAAGACTGATAAGCGAACGAGGGCGACTTATATACATTCCTTCAAAATCATTTTCTTCTCACATCATCCAACATCAACAATGCATGCCAGATTGTTGCAGTACAAATAAAAATGGATTTCACAATAGAAATCAGATTATAATTTATAGGATATAATTAACTTAGGAAAATAGTGATGAACGAGGTTAACTGTAAACTTAGACGTCTAGCACGATCCTACAACTATGCCACCAGCACCGACATTGTACTTGGCATCGACAGAATGGGCATTTTAGAGGAACATACTCAAGACCCGCTAGGCGAGCTGCAGATTGCAAGATGGGATCAACAGGATCACCCCGAAGGAATCCGAAGTAATCCGAACCGAAGTTTGAAAACGGGGGCAGACAAAGGGCTGAGAAGAGATAAGGAACCCGAACTAAGACGGAAGCAACCGGCTGCGGCGTCACCGGCTGTGAGCTAATTTGAATTCCCGACAAGCCTGAAAGGGACTGAGGCGTTGAAAGAAAAACTATTACCAGGCCAGAAATGCAAGGGATTCCTTGAGTAGGACGAAAAGTGCCTCGGACCTGAATAACAATAGGGTAGGCACCGGAGTTTTGCGCGATGTTTTTAAAACGGCAAATGCGCGGCCGTATTTTGAACATGCGCGGAAAATGCGAGATTTTTTAAAGTCAAAAATCGCGAAAATGCGCTTCCTTATGTTTGGCCCTGCTAGTCAACCCGGAACACGAAAAAGTCTTGCAAAAAAAACAATGCTAAACTTCCAAAGTTGATAATTTCCTATTTCTACTTTTTCCGGCTGAAAAAAATTACAAGAAGCACATCATTATCACCTGTTATTTTTCCTTAATTATTAGAATAAAATATTGAATCAGATGTAGACGGCCGCTGCCGCGGGCTGAGGGCCTTTGCATACACTCACCGAGAATAATTTACTTTCGCAGTGGGGATTGGGGAATCCCGGCCCGGATGACGTGTCGCGTGACGGGTTTTCACTCTTGCCCCTGAATGATGTCACATGTGGGAAGTTGTTGTTCATCTTTTACGACATCCATACCGATTCCCGTCCGGGAAAATAACTTCCTACCGCGCTAAGTGCGAATTTTTTTGTTTAATTCCGAAAAAATTATCCGAAGGAAAAATAATTAGGAAAAAAGGACCGATACCGGATGTGATAGCTTGATAGCATGCATCAATATATGTTTATGCCCGAAGCGCAACCATATCAGACATCACAATGGAAAAAAATAGGTAGGTCATCCGTGTTCAACTAAGTACAAGGTGAGAAGGTTAGGGTTCTACGATAGGATTTATTTATACATTTGGACTATATTTTGCACTTATTGGAAGCTTTATGAGTCATCCAATTTTGCCGACTTTGCATAATAATGATTATATCAGTTGGTGTTTGTGTATGCAAAGAACATTAAAAAAGGTGGTTTTATTAAAACATCGTGAACAATTCGCGATGGACAAACAAAATCGTGATAGACCCCAAAAATTAGCGATTTTTTCGCGTTTTGCGCGATCGCGCAAAACTACGGTGCCTACAGAGGGCCACCGGAACGCTATTAGAACAAGCGAGGGTCGCGCTATTGTCCGAGTTACTAGGAGATCTGTAATAAAAGGAGGTACAATCGATCGGTATGGATCTTAGCGGGGTCAATGACCCGACCTGGATACTCACTATGAGTTACAATATGCTCACGCACCAAGGACACAGTTCAGCGGGTTCTGTACTAACCTTGTAAATGAACTGACCTTGTGGTGTGCTTTGGGACCATACTATCCTATCCAACAACCGTTTATTTTCTAAATACAGTGGTGAATGAAAGCTTGTGAACTGTGCTGAGATTGTATAGGCTCATAGTGACTGCCCGACATACCGAACTCGCCTCGGCCTCAGCCGGACTCCGAAGTACTTACCGAGAACAGACTCTTAGAGAAGGTTGTTTTGGAATTATGGGAATTGTTTCAGAAAAAGACTCTTAGAGAATGTGGTGTCGGTAATAATCGGGGTTGTCCGAGAAATAAACCCATTAGAGAGGTTTTGCTCGGTAAATATGGGATTTGTTCGAGAATCAAATAGACTCGTAAGAGATGCTGTGTTCTGTATTTATCGGATTTGCAGCGAGAAATAAACTCGTTAGAGAGGGGTTGAATTATCGGATTTGTTCAAGACATAAACTCGTTAGAGAGGTTGTTTTCGGTAATGATCGGATTTCGATTAGACTGATACTGGTACGGAGGACCTTCGTTCGTGTTACAATGCTTGTTTCGGTGTCTCTGATTCATTATCTGTGTCTTCGGTATGTCCGATCGCCAACACCATCCACACAGGCCATTGTTATTGTTCTCAACTCTGTCAATCGTTTTATTAACAGTGCTCGTGTCGAACCATCTTGGAAACGACCGTCCGCACAATGCCTTTTTCTTTGGTCTTTCGATTTTAATCACAGACAACTCGTGCCCGTATTCGAAAGATTTCGTCACCTCGTTGGGTGTCAGATCCCTTTATCCTGCTACTCGTGTCTAGCGATCTTGCCGAGCTTAACTAACTAATTTCTCTTCTCGGAATTCTTTATGTATAGAGCTCACCATAATCGGGCGCAAAGGCGGCGGCTATTTATCATTCATCTAACTACTGAACACCACCCTATGCTCTGACCTAAGTCATCAACCGTCTGTCTTTTAGATATTCCCCTCGCGGCGACCTTAGATAATTTACGCGGGGGCGATTTTGAATAATAAGCCTGGGAATCTGACAGGCCATTATGCCGTAACTAAAACAACCGATACGGGAGCACAAAGGATAAATGGATCGGTCTAAATAGCAATAAAAGGCCTGGGTTGAATAAATAAGCAACGCTGTATAGGTAGTAGTGATAAACCTGTAAATAGAAATCAAGAAGAAGATTATAAGTACGTAGTATACGGTGGACCAATAGTATAGCTAAACAACATGGCTGCCAATCGGCGACGATAACAAGATAAACTATTACTGATTTGGGGCGGCTTGAAAAGCTAGAAAATAATAAATAAATGGTCAAAAGACCATCCAAACGCTAGTAGTAGTAAAGAATTTAAATTGGAGATACAATTGATAAACCTGACGTTATAGCAACGGCATAGAAAAACCCGTCAAAGAGAAGGATAAATTTAAGCAATGACCTATCTGTTGACGTCCGAGAGAAAAGAGGATGAGTTAGGGTAGTGTTGGGCAATGTGTGGTACTGATGGTGGGGATGGGCGGTATGTCATACTTACGGTGGTAAATTTATATATAAATACTTTCGGAGATATTCGGAATATTTCGAGAGAAATGCACTAATATTTGCATCATTAGGTACAGTATAAAATACTTTACCCTCCGCAAAAGAGGACATACATTTATGACGATGTGATTTTCTTGCATAGTCTGATAAATTCTTAACCTCTCACCACAAATACAGATAGAAATGCCCATCTTATGGCCATATTCTAAAAAGTGGACTTCACTCAAAAAAACTTCTGTAACAAGTATTGAAGATATAAGATTATTGATCCATTCCCACCCTGTACCTCTTTTACAAATTTTTATTCCAAAAAAATTAGTACTATATTTTTAACCATAAGGCTTACATTTACTCAGGACCCCTGTAGGCTCGGGGTAAAGAACAGGCCCGATGTATTCCCGTATGTCATCATGTCCTAGAGGGGACTAAAAGGGACAAACTTGTCTGATGTTCCAACATAATATGGTTAGCAGAAACTTTGCATTGTCTTAGCACAATTTAAATTGGTCATACTACTTGATACATTGATATTTACTCAGTAAAATAATTCCTCAATGTCTTCCTTGTAATTGTGCTCTTAATGTAAAACTTTATTTACTGCATGTGGGAGCAGGGTCCAAGTATAATGTCCCATATTATACTCTGGCTCATAATATCTTGGACAGTTTAGAACGTACGCCCGCTTCCCCGCCAAAATGATGCACCATCGGGTTACACGTAGACGCAGTACGCGCAACGAGCAATGCACACGTTTGTTATGTCCAAGAAATTATGGCCCAGAGTATAGGGTGCATCAAATGCCCCTCATCATGTTGAGCTAATTTTTTTCTACCTAATCTTACAATGTTCCATTAGACTATAGTAGATTTCAAATTACGTGAGACTCCATACATAAATCCATAGGGGTGATGGTTCAATCCCCAGCCATGTGGAGACTACGCCTTTGTTGCCATCACAAAACATATTGTGTCCATGGTACAAAACTACTTTACAGGATCGGCTTACTGGAACCTGATGCATTCAGTTCTACAATGGACTGTTAATGATAGGACTTGTCAAATCCGCTTTGTGCTAATCTCTTATTCAAGTTTGGCCCACTTTTTATGGCAAAATAAAACTTAGTTATGTTATGTGTGCACTGATGTAAGAATGCATTATTTCTCCAGTACTGTGATAAAGAATGATTGTAGTGTCAAAGGTAAGGTATATTTAAATAACAACATTTAATGAAATATTTGCTGGTGTTTTCATCCTGATACATGTACTTCAAATGAAACATCCAACCTATCTTAGATGTGAAACAATGTATTTATGTCAACATTTATTTACTAGCTACATTACTATATATTGTATGAGTACCATAAACTTTTCTACTGTGGCCATTAAAAATGTCCTCTTACCTCTCGCGGTGAATGGACAGACCTAAAACTTTTAATGAGGTCTCACTTATTTTGAAATCTACTATGGTAAACATTCAGTCAAGTTGCAAGTCAGATAGGTACATTGATTCAGTAGTCTTACAATGTAATTTCAGTATGATGCCTTCTGGCAATGGCCAAAGGCTGTGTCTGAAGGTGAAATATCATGGTATGCCAATGTACCTGTGGGGAAGGAAATCTTGTGGGGAAGCCAGAATTGTCACGCTGTACACAAACCACTGTTTGTGGGCTACAACCATCATGTCTCTCGACAGTGCTGGATTTGAAGTGTGAGATACATGTATTATGACTGTGTCTGACCATAGATCAGAGGCGAGTATTTGCAGTTATTCGAAGATGAGCGATGACCAAAAAAAAGAAGCATGAGTGCTGCCACCTCAAAGTTATTTCCATCTTCCAAAGTTGAATTGACACTTCAGTCATCGTCTAGTAGAGTTATAAGCTTCCTTTTGGATAGTCTCATAAAGTGAAGGTGAATTGTGCATAATTTTGCAAATTCCATGCTCGAAAAATCTACCACCAATCTTGGAATCACAATTGTTCATTTCAGTGTCTTGCATATGTACTGTATGTAAGGCATGATTTTTTGTATTTTGAAATTTACTTGAATTTTTGAAGTTTATTATGGGTATGGGTATGTCTGTTCTGTTAGTTTGGGTCCCTAGTGACCCTGATGAATTTAGCAGGCTTTAAACTGCACTTTACAGTACAGTACATGTACATGCAAGACACCCAGGGTCACTATATGTGTTTATTACAGACAATGAGCTTGGAGAATACTTGAAATTATAACAGATAGGAAATCTCAACAAACTTACTTTAAGCATTCTAACTTCTCTCATAGCTATCTTCTTCACCATTTTATCATCTTCACTCTCAATGAACTTCTTAATGGCTACTGTCTGACTGGTCTCCCTATGCCGGCATTTGAGCACCATGCCATAGCTACCCTCTCCAACTAAGCCCATGTTCTCGTACTTTTCCATTGCAGTATGAGTCTTCATTTAGTTTGGCAATAGCTTCCAACCTACGGGGATAGAAAATATAATTAAACTTCCGATTTAACTCAAAACTTTGTCCGTCACATGAATTGCCCGCCACTATCCGCACAGATCATATTGAACACAGCACCTTGTTCTGTGATGCATATTGGTCAAAGTATGCACCGAACCCCCATGCAGCTTGCACTTACATGAGGTGTGCGTATCTCCTGTCCAAGTAATTTTTAATCCCACTGTAGTATTATTACTATTACAGTCTGATTTGTTGGACAGGAACAAACACAATTAAAGGCTGACTCAGAGATTTTGAAATATAATTTTTGTGTGTAATAATTGAAAATAGTCAACTGAATCGAAAGATAGTCACCCAAAATGCTCAATTCCAAAGTTTGAGACGAATCAGAGTTTTCGTTTTCATGCAGTAAACATTTATGTATGGATAACAGTGCCATAGGATACAGTTGTGTAAAACAAAAGTTCCGGATCCGGAATTTTAAAACAAAGTTGTGATTTTCTATATGAAGGACTTCGATTTGAGCTTAGCTATTTCACACAGTGATTAGTATACGGACATCCGTATAGGAGGGCGCCCTCCTTGGGAAATCTCTGAGTCAGCCTTTAAATGCACATGGACTGTGTGAGCAAAGGAGAAACAAAGTGTCTTGATTTGGACACGTGTCTTGTTTTTAAGTGACCTGCCAACGAGGAATTATCTTTCGTGAAGTCCTTGAAGTCAAGGCATCAAACAATACTACTTTCTTTGAAACAAGATGGATAATCAAGTCACAAAACAAGACACTTTTACAAATTTATTCTTGGGTGCAACATCACTTGAGTTAATAGGTCTTGATTTCAAGTGTTTTTCTCTTGATGTCAGTTCCTAAATTTCCATTGATACTGACCACTTAAAAGCAAGACATTTTGTCCAAAACATGACACTTTGAGTTAATAAAATGTTACGACTATCCTGTTGTTGCTTACGGTAACATTCTAAAGAATACTTCCAAAGAGAAATCAGGCCATTATTTATTTATTCATATGAAGAGTTAATATTAAAGAAGAATATGATGAGCATGACTCCTCCACTGATTAAGTTAATGGCATTTTGATAATTATACATATGGAGGGGCCATGCTCAGCACCTGGACTAGTGAAAATCCTTAGTGATTCCAACACAAAACTCTGAAAATAAATTTTTCTCCTTGATGCTAACCATAACCCGATCAGACTCTTCTACAGTTGCATTGCACAATGTTTAATTTATACAGAATTTCTCTCTGTGTGACTTCGAGGCAGGGAAATGATAGCATCCAAATGTGAAAAGATAACAATGTCTGGAGTCACAGTTACTGAGATTAAAGGTGCAACAAGAGATTTCAAATAACAGGTATCCCCAAAAATGTGAAAATTCTGATTTTGACACTGTTGTAAAGCTTTACATGTATATCAAAAATATCCCCATCTGTAAGGATTCAGCTGAAAACTGTTTCTTTGGTATAAAAAATGTAAATTACTAATTTCGTTAGGAGCAAAATACGAAATTCCGCTATGTTTTCTATTGAAATTAGATATATACAAAATCACCTTTGGTTTCAATTTAATCTTCTGTAACCAAAAATAAAAGGTCGGGAATCTAATGAGTGTTTAATATGAAATCACTACATATCACAGAACATAAGGATACTTGAAATCTCTCGTTGCACCTTTTAATGTTCCTCCTGTTGTAGCTCATGGAGTCCCATTGCTTGATTCATTTTTCCTGTCCAATAAAGTATGATGCGAGACTTTAGTTTCAATTCACAACACAAAATTGGCCAACCCAGGGTGTTGTAGATTTGCGCTTTACTGCACAGCATGCTGTCCAAGTGATGTTATTTTTAAACCCCCACAGTACCTAGTAGTACAACTTTAACATATTAAGTACTACGGCGATCCTGTCTTATGGGTCCACAACCATATAGAGAAAGAAAAGAAAAAATTACTTTGCCATCAGATTTTAAGGCTAGCGACAAGGTTAAAAGATCCGGTTAGTTTTGCCAACAAGGTTAAATTATTTGGCGGAGGGCAAGGCTGCGATTTATGAGGGAAACAAGGCTGAACTCGTATTTACACGAGGCGCCGGTCACTATATCGTGCGATTGATATAAAGTAAGTCTCAGACGTCACATGTTGAAGTTACCATGCCAAAAATGGGGTCGACGCCCCTTTAGCTACATTGATATGATGCCTCGAGACACCGCCAGGATCCCATATGACATCCACCCCAACTTAATGACAAACAGGGACATTTGGTGCTACATGGTAACAGCATCTCCGCTGCGGCCGTTAGATAGAAGAAATAGGTCCTGCGAATGTTTTTTTTTATAGCGATTACAACATGGTAAATGCAACTACAACATCCCACCCCTCCCAACACTCCGCAACACCACCCCCAACACCCCGCAACACCCACCCACCCTTCCCAACACCCCAAATCCCAAAAACCTGCTACACCCCACAACCCCCACCCCACCCCAATACCCCATAACACGCCTCCCATCCCCAACACCCCACCAACACGCACTCCCTCCCCAACACCTATCCCCAACACCCCGATCCCCAACCACCCCCCTCCCAAACAACCCCACAATACCCAACCCCCTCCCCAACACTCCGCCAACACCCTACCCCCTCACCAACACCCTACCCCCTCATCAAAACACCCACCCTCCCTTGGCCATGTAGTCTCCGTAGCGAACGGAATTTTGCCTATCCAACGTACCGTTTCGAGTGGGCAATTCCACGGCAATGGCCCCTTGAGCCTAAACTGAAAATTCATTACAATGAATATGCGAAGAAAGATACATTATCTGTATTAAATCTGCATTCTAATATTGAAATTTCAGTGTTTTCCTTATTTTTTTTTTTATGGGTTTTGGAAAAAATGAATTTACGAACAACAGATTTTTACAATTTTATTGTAAAAATGGGTGCTGTCAAAATCTTTTCAGTCCTGTATCATGAGTATTGACCACTGAAATGTATTTCTTAACGTAAAATACCAAGAGAACATAAAACTTTTTATAACTTACAATTTCAAATGATATATATTTGCAGTTATCTAGAGGACGCTTTTTGAGTTTCAAATTTTACTTCTGATTTTCCACGACATGTATGTAACGTCCATGACGTTTTGTACTATTTTTTCCATGTAACTACCACTACATGCCAATTGATATTAATTCATATCCAAGTATTGCAATGTTTAATGTACATACATGTATTTGGCTGATTACTAAACTGTGACAAAAAATAATTATACTAATTAGAAATATGTTAATGAGCGTCATGGGAAGTTACCGTCATGGACGTAACCTCATGGACTACATATTAAAAAAACACCCCCTGTAAATGGGTATTATGTGATGTTTGTGAGTGTAATGTTTAATAATCAGTTTTTGATGTCAGATAATCTATTCTTGAAGTTTCCATGACATTTTGATAATTAGAATTCTTAAATATGACCATTTCAGGTCAAAATGGGCACAATGGGCGCTTTACCTCATTTCTCGCAAAACTTTTTAAATATACTACCTTTAAAGGGTAACAACGGAAAGAAGAAACTCATAAGTTTTACTAGTGCTCAAGAAGTTTCACCCTTCTATACCTTACATGTGTTTATAGTAGGCCTACAGTTTATTTCTTTTTCAATATCCCATTGAATTGTTTGACCAGTGGAACAGTCCATTGACCCCTGTGTTTTCAATAGACCATCCCAAGCAATATTCAAATGAATGTTACAGACACAAAACTAATAAAAATAAAGATGCTCATAATTTAGTGAACATGTCACAATTTGGTTATCTTTATAGTGGTATATTGAGAGTAGGTTTTTTTTTTCAAAAAACTAAAAAATTAAAAAAAAAAAAAACTAGAAATCCCCTCGTACCCAAGTTTGACCTAAAATGGCTTATTTTAAATAACACAATTTTATTCAAACATCATGTAACCTTCAAAATAGATTCTATGATGGCATCAACCAACTGATAAGCACTCAGGGATTTCAGGGACCCGACCCAAAAAAAATCCCGTGTCAGGACGCTCGACTTCTCTTCTGACCCTCGATAAAAAGTTATGAAGGTCAATTTGACGACGGCTTTTTGATCATCAACATCTCGACCACTCCGCCGAAGTCCGGCTCTCCTTTCCCAATACAAGAGCTCTTTCCCATACTATCAAATTCCTGTAGTCAAATCCGCATCCTACCGAAGCCGAATTCCGTTTACGTGTCCCGAAGGCTTCTATGCTACTACTTAACCAATTGTTGACAACAAAGACGAAGAGATATACTATCGATTTGAAACAGGCAATGCTGAGTGTTAAGTAATTGTTACATTTTGGAACAAGGCCTTTTTCAATTTTAAAAAACAATTGCCAGATTGTTAAAAATTCAACACTCCAACTAGTTTCACCCACACAATGCTTGTTCTTTTTTTTGTTTGACCTTTACAAAAGTTAATATTGAACTTTCTCATGGCCTATAACTGATAAACTTCAAATTTGTTTTTGTTTTTGTCTATTTTCCTCTTTACTGAAAATTAAATTTTATTGAATTTGTCACTTTTATTTAGTTGTAAAAAAAGCGTCATCTATTGTCTAAATATTAAAATCACTTATTAATTTACACGACTTTTTTACACAAGCACCTAAACAAATCGGTAAGTGATAAAATCACATGGGAAGAATCTTTTCGGACTTACGTAACGTCGGACTTCGGTAGGGCTAAAACCGTCAAGTCCTAAATATTGAACATGATTATCTGTTACGCAAAGAATACAAAACATCCTATGAGATGACCACAAATCTTGCTATTGAATTGAATTCTATCATATTTGGTCTGCTTGACTACACAAGTACTAAGAACATGAGAAGGGGAGCGATTGCTATGTGACTTGTTGATTGCACATGTACTGGGTGGGTGTGAAGCGTCAATCACTCCCCAGTAAGCCAGCCCTGTTCGTGGCCACGTTCACCTTTTAATTCTTCCATCATGATAATTTACATTGTGCAATATGTAGTTGCAGGACGGTGACTTTTAAGCATCACTGAGCTAGCTCCTATTAGTAGCCCCGCCCATGCATTGACTCTCAGACATGTCCCAGGCACAATTCACATCGTCTTTAAGAGACCCGGATCCCAAGGAGGGCTTTTTTGACTCTGGCTCCCAGCGTGGGAAAATATAAACGGGAAATTTGAAGGTTTTCTTCTTTCTTTGACAACACAAATAGTTTTTCAATCACGGAATTATTATAGTAATCTAAAATAATGCCATGGTTTTATCATTTAATTGTTTAACTGGATATGCTAAAAGAGGGGGGGGATTTTTCTACAAGAAAAGTTTTGTCCTTAGTGAGGTGGCTATATCTGTAAGGGATCAGACAGTGACACAATGGGGGTCATTTCTGGATAGTCTACTACAGGGAACCATTTTTGGGTTACTTTGATTACTGTGTAATCCCTTTGAGGGGGGTGGGTATGGAAAAAAAATGAATGGGGACTCGGGAGAATTAATGTTATTGGGTAGTCCTACCGAAGGGACACTTTGGTTTTTTTACGCACTGTATAGTTTTTTACTGGGTAGTCCTATGAGGTTGGGTAGACCTGGCTCCAAAGTAGTCTCGAATTTAGAAATTAAAGGCCATTTGTTCATTTACCAATTAAACCATTACTGTATCCAATTAAAGGGTCATCTTTCATTTACCAATTTAAAGGGTCCTTCCTTCATTTACAATTAAGGGTCATTCCTTCATTTACCAATTAAAAGGGTCATTCCTTCATTTACCAATTAAAGGGTCATTCCTTCATTTAACCAAGTAAAGAGGGTCATTCCGTCATGTACCAAAAAGGGTCCATTCCTCATTTACCAATTAAAGGTCATCACTTCATTTACAATTAAGGGTCATTCCTTTCAATTTACCAATTAAAGGGTCATTCCTTCATTTACCAATAAAGGGTCAGTCCTTCATTTACCATAAAGGGTCATACTTCATTTACCATTAAAAGGGTAAAGGGTCAACTTTCATTTCAACCATTCAAGGGTCATACTTTCATTAACCAATTAAAGGGTCAATACTTTATTTACCCATCAAAAGTTAAAGGGTCATCCTCTTTACACATTCAAGGTTCTTCATTTACCAATTATTGGGGTTTATGCCTTCATTACGAATAAAGGGTCATTCCATATTTAACAATTTCAAGGCTTAATGAATCAAGGCTATTAATAATTTACAATTAAAGAGCATTTCAATCATTTAACTATTAAAAGTTACCACAATTTAAAAGTAAGCCTCAGTTAAGGTGTCAGGCTTGGCTCCGGTAACGCCCGGGGTTAAAAACAAAGGTACAAAATTTTTTGGCACTTTAATTTCAATAAATCAAATTTTGACCTCATTTTCATTGACTCTTGCCATTGAACTCAAGGGTTCTGTAAACTTGGAAAAAAATGAGTGAAATTACTGAGCATGCCCAATAAGCACACATTATGGGTATCAATTTGAATGAGTGAATGTTGAAAATTCAAAATTTTGTTAGGTCCATGAACATTTCCACAAAAGTAAAGTCCATGAAATAATTGGGAAGAGTTCGATATTCTAAGAAAGTGCTGTCCTAATGTTATTCAAAGTTAAATAAAGGCACCATAGTTAAATACTAAACAGGAATAATGAAACTCGAGATTGCAACTTCAGAGAGTTTTGGTTAGAAAGATGTCCAAAAAAAAGCTTGTCCATTTCGGAACGTCCATGAACACTGACGAGCTCTTTTTGTTAATTAACTAGAGCTGTCTAGAGTGATGGTCTTGTTAAACATTAGTAGTTAAAGAACTCATCAGTGATTATAGAAAGAGGGAAAATATTTGAAATTAGTTCAAAATAAGAATAAGACCCGTACACACTACCAAAATCTCTTATTTCGACGAAGCGTTAAAGAAGATTAAAAAATCTGAAAGTATATTGTGTACGGACCTCCTTATTTCGACGAAGATTAAAATCGGTAATTCAACGAAGCAAAACAGCTCTTTCGACGAGAGGGTATGGTTATTTCGATTAAGTGATTCAGTAGTGTGTACGCACGCTTCGTTGAATAAGCGAAGTGATGCGTACGGGTGACATCCCAAGGGCCGTATTTCCGGTGTCGTGCTTGTTTCGATCTTTCTGTTTTTGTTTTTGTTCTTCTTTTTAGTAGTTCTTACTGGTTGTACGCAACGTATCTTAATAAGGTGTGTGGAGCACCACGCTTTATTAATTAATCAAGTTAACTACCATCTTGTCGAAATAAGAAATTTTAGTGTGTACGGGGTCTTAGTCTCTAGAATTCTCATAAGTACCTTCCAACTGAAACTAACAGGAAAGGAAGCAAACGGCAATTTTCAAAGATACGAATCTCCATCAATTTAACGTGTTGAGTAAGTGTCCGAACGGACAGTAAATGACAAAATTTCGGATTTTTGCCCATTAGGTTGCTTTTGCGTCCCTCATTTGCAGAGGGGTTAGGATACCATACTTGTTATAAACATTCAAAAATAATTTTTGCACAAAAAAACCTGAAAATATTTTATTTTATCAAATCACTGATAGTGTCTTTAACTATCAGTACCAGAAATTAAAATGAACTCCTAAACTTTCAAGAGTTGCGAATTACATTTTGAATACCGAGAGGGTGGGGGGGAAAAAAAAAGGTAACGTCCATGCGGTGGACTGGCCCAGATACAGCAATACGCATATTTAATTAATGCATTGCATAACCGAAGCCGCATATCTCACATACTTTCAAATTGCAAAAAAAGAGTGCCCCGTGGTCGGCTCCTGCAGCGCATGACTTTGAGATCTGATTACCATTTAAAAATATAGCAATTACGTTGATGTTTGCATACTCAATTTGCCAAAAACGCCCAAAATCTAATCAGGTCGAGAACTCTTCAGACTGCTTCCGTCCACCAAAGTTACATTCATTATACGCCTTACGGAACTCCAGAAAAAACTTGTACACAGGCCTGGCAGGAAAAATTTGAAGAAATTAGCAAATTAGATACTTAATAATTAGCATATTTACGCACAAAATTCTAATCAGGGACAAGAAACTCAACCTGCCTCTTCCACCAAGTGCATCATTATATTGCGCCATTCGGAAAATCCAGAAATCGTAAACAACGTGGGTTAACATTTTTACAACGGATGACGCCGAACGGGACGGCTGGACATGCTCATTTCATAGTCCCGTTCCGAACTTGTTTGGCGGGGACATTCGTCGGGGTAAAATAAACAAGGGTGAAGACCATTTTTGAAAGTACTAA
The DNA here is from genome assembly GCA_023653785.1 of Ophioderma brevispina. Taxonomy (NCBI): domain Eukaryota; kingdom Metazoa; phylum Echinodermata; class Ophiuroidea; order Amphilepidida; family Ophiodermatidae; genus Ophioderma; species Ophioderma brevispina. Next base: position 32,224 of record JAMKCH010011371.1, read on the forward strand.
AAATATCTTTTTTCGTCAGGTTTTGGCTCAAAAAACCACTAAAAATGCACCCTTTTATCTTACTAACCTGTATCGATGAATCTATAATCCGTACTAGAAACGATGTTAAATTGTTGCAAGAGGGCAGGTGGCTGTTTATCGATTATGGAGGGAAATTATGGGGTAAACCCACAAGGTTTCAAGGCAATCTGCCATTTCCTTGTCAGTGAAAATATTCCGATCACTGATGCAAATGGGCTATTTCTGATGGTTAAAAGTCTGATATCTTTATGTGGGAGTAGAGGCGTTGCGGAAATTAATTTCAGCACATCAGGATAAACATTTTAAATTCCCATGTGCAAGGTAAGTAGTGAAAGCTTACATGCACAGCAAAAAACGTTGCATGCATTTGTGGCATGTGTGCACAGTGTATTTCGAATCAGCTGAAACAATATGATCGCCAGTACTACAGGGCAATCCTGTCGTTGGTATTGGGTCCTTCAACAACCCTTGCAAATATAGGGGTATTACTATTTTATAGTTGAAGCATCAAGTTTAATCTTTAGCATCAAATCATCTATTTATTTATGCAGCGTTAATTTGCTCAAAAAAGTAATTTTAAACCTGCTTTTTTTGGTGCACTTTCAAGAACACGGCAATTGAAGCACAGCCTCTTTCGAGAGTGGCTCTTACCAAGCTTCGACTCTCCCTCCCTTTTGATGCATATCTGGCTATGGGATGGGCAAAGTTGAGGCATCCAAATCAAATGCGACATTCAGCGCGTATCCCGATATTGTAAATCCTTGACACGCTAGCCAGCCCGCGAGTGTCTTCATGCAGTTCCATTAGGCTCGACAAAAACAATTTCGTTTCCCCGCTTTTCGATAGTCGTTCTCCTACTCCCCCGTGAATTTTCGCCGGCGGCCCTTTTTTTCCAATCAAGACCGTGATGAAAATCTGGGGGAAAAATCAACCAATGACGCTCGCTTTTCTTGGAGTTGTTTCCATGATTTCTCGCAATGGCAGCCATTTCTTAATTCTCTTCTTTCTCAAACCGTGTTTTCTCGTCTTACCCATAATTTTCCCTTATATAATCGAAGCCTACACAGATCGAATCTAGCTGTTTTAGTGGGATATAACCCTCTAACACATACGAAGGTATTGCATTGCGTTTCAGGCGTGTATACCAAAATTACATACCTGAATTTAACCCTGGTTGATGGACTTGTTTCCTTCTTCAATAGTTGTCCATTATTACCCAAATCAGCAGACACAATTGTTAACTCATCAAACTCACAAAAGATTTCCAAAAAATTGAAATCTCGTATTTGAAAAAAAAAAAAAAATCATACTGGATTGTTTCACTTTCACACAGACTCAATTTTTGTTTATCATGTTTATAAACACGCTTTAACACCAATGACCCGAGGTCATTTTAATATTCCCTTGCTATTGTTAATCATTGGGCTCTTAAACTTCAATCAAATGGGTGAATATAATGGAAGTGTTAAACAATCCAGAAAAGGCACATTGCAAATGGTTAATACGCCATTCATATTTTATAATTTTTTCCAATTTAAAAATGCTTGTTAAAATAGATAATGAATTATTTTTTATTCTGCATATAGTTTGATGAGCAGCAGCCATTTCAGTATGAGCCATTGATTTACCACGAGGCACTGGCTGCGGCAAGTATCCCAATAAAACCTTGGAATTATCCTTGCCAAACCTGTAATGTGGCGATTGCTATCCGTATGTTTGGTAACGGCACATGGTGAATTTCGGGATATGTGCAATGACGAAAACTCGATTAGTCTCCCTTGGGTAAAAAGGGAGTTTGACATGACCTTATAAGTCACTTGAGTTATTTATACACCTGACAACATTGCCGGGTGCACGGAATTAGTTCGGAAACTGCATGGAAAATTTGCCGTTTATGGTGATTTAAAATCTACTGGTGGTATGTATAATTTATTTAATGACACCTGTTAACCATGCATTTGGGTCATACTACTGTAGCGGGACCCGGGGTTGCGCTCTCCAACCTAAATAATTATAGCTCCACAGCTATTGCTCAAATTCCCTATACTTTTAGCCTGTAATATTTAACACAACTAGCACCCCGAGGTCTCCGTGTCCAGGGAGTGGTGGACGGTATCAACCACGCGACCGACTTATGTTTGTGATTGTGAAGATATCCTCCAACCCCCTTTGGGGGGGGGGTTGGGTGGGTTAACACCACTCCTAACCCGGTGGTTAACCAAACCCAATGTGAATTCAGAGAATATTCAACAAATATTTATTTTAACGATCGGGCCAAAATTTCAAAACCCTAATGAATAATTCCATAATGTGTGGTAGCCGGTCATGAGTATTTAAAAATCTAACACCTTTATCCTGCTTTACATTTATACTTTTAAAAGAGACAAAACAAATACACAGGAAACCCTTTCTTTGTTTCAAGCATTATAATCAGTGCAAAGAGATTTATTTTTGTGTCATTCAGATCATAACCACCACCCCAAATAAAATGCCTTTTCTACAGTTCAAGTTATTTTATACATTGCTGAAATGCAAAAAATGGTTACAAGGTCCAAGAGAAATTAACTCAATTTGGTAAATGTTTATGTATTTTCTAATTTCGCAATCAGGAGAATCCAAATGAGTCAATATTCACCTTGAAAGCAACTCTTTTTTGTGTAATTCTTGAACAAGATTTAAATAAATCCTTAATCTTTCGACTTAAGAAACTGTATTATTAAATCTAAAATTGATACCGCAATTATTTTATTTTTCTATTTAATCATATCAATCACATCACCATAATTGATCGATACCCATTGATCATTTATGGACCACATTATCTGCCCTTTTTGTCCTGCTTTAATTTAAAATGGTAGGCAAGCCTTATTTAATCTTAGACCCAATATTTGTAGGCCAGATTTACCCTGCTCTGCCCCCATTCAGGGCACCTATTTTTTAGTAGCCGGTTTGAGTTGAGGGAACAACCGGGTCACAGAGCTTGTCCTCTGCTCCTGAGTCCACCCTATCCCTGACCTTTGGAATCAGGTTTATTTTGGGAATTAATTGAGTGGTTTGCAGTCTTTTCGCTGGCTGTGGTTGGCCTAGCTTGTGGGCTATGGTCTTCCCTTCTCGGTGCTAGCCCCCGACTGAGCGCGTTGTCTATCAACACCCAAATTAACAACAAGACTGATCGAATACACCCTGCTTAAAACGTGGATTGGCTAAGTCTGAAGTTTACAAATCCACAGCTCCCATTGGCTGAGTATCCAAATTGTAATATTACTGCTAATTGAGTATGCAGCGTGATCGCTCAAAATAAAACAAGTGTTTCCCTAGATGTGAAAATACCATCTACAATTTTAGATATTTCACTTCCTAAAGTTATTCTAACCTTACAATAACACAATGTTACATTTATTCGCATCTACATCAAATTTACAACATTCACAGGCATTTTACTTTCCAAAGAATCCAAAATTTACGAAAATTAGACCATTTTTAGGAATCCCAATTTCTAGAAACGCTACTCACGAACTTGCTAAACACTAAAAGTGTGGCTTTCGTGAAGGTAAAAATCACACTTCAAACTGCTATTTTCTTCATTATCTGATTGCCTATGAATTAAATACTGTGTGATAGTGGTACTCAAGACATTCTGGAATACCACATATCAACCTTGTGTAGTATAAAATATGCTGTAAATATCGACAGACAGTAACCTGGCAACAAAAGATCATAAACTTGTAACCTACACCGAAAAATTTGGCGAACTACAAATTACAATGATCGAATTTGGCTTATTAATTAAAAATAATCAACCCCATCATCGCCGCTTGCATATAACGATGTTTCAACGATCTGAATCGCCCTAAAAGTTTCCAAAATGCTGTGCCATCAAAAACAGCAAAGTAGTGCAGGCCTAGCCTAGCTCAGGCCGAGCCAGACTGAGTTTAGTTACAACAGTTCCAAAATGGTGTCCCGTTACAATACTAATGGAATAACTATTTTGAAAGGGTTTTTAGAGCACATCATATTTTGTAACTAAGGAAAAGGGTCATTAAACACTCTGAAAGGCAATTACTTTTGGTCTGTGGTAGAGGGTTACATGTATATCCCTCTACCACAGATTCGAGCTGTTAATCGAAGCCCTGCCTTTCCAACAATTTAACCTCTTTTTCTAGTAACGGATTTTATCGCTACGTCAATAACAGGTAGTATGATAAAACGGATGCATTTTTAGTGGTTTTTTGTCGAGCCAAAAACCTTGGGACCAAAAGAGATGTTGTCAACCACTTTCAAAATTGTCTTCATCACTTGTATTTTACCCCATAATTTCCCCCCGAAGTCTCCCTCCTCTATAATCATTTAACTTTGTTGGCAAAGCTTAACAGGAGTATTTAACCTTGTCGCTAGCTTAAATCTATGGAAAGAAAGTTTTTTTTTGCCCATAGATCGTGGACCCCATTCGACAGACGCCCAGTTTTTTAAATGCAAAGAGCCACGACCAGCATGGGACTACTTTTCTATTACTGTATGCATGCATGTACATCATGATGGTATTACTACTACCTTCCATGCATACATGAGAAGTGGGTTCACCGCAAGACCAGTGTTATATTGTGCTTACAGGCTACAGCTCATTTTAGTCCTGCTGAGCAGGACTCCTCCATCTGTATAATGCCATTAACTTAATCCTAACCCTAAAATCTAAAATGAATTATTTTAAAATTATAACCTTTTTGTCTTTCATTCATCTTTTAAAACATTTGTACATTATCTTATATCAAGCAAGCTAACGTAGGTTATGCCGCTGTACAGGGATTTGGTATCCACAATAAGCCAACATCAAGTTAATGTCATCTGACATAGTCAAGAATTACAAAACTTACATAAACAGGACTCTGTAGCATTACAATACGACAGACAAGAATCCGACTGTTTTCTCCAAACGGCGAAAAAATGTACTAATCGGATAGGAATTTTTCAACTCAGAAATTAGTTACTCCATAAAACTGTCAGAGTGAGTGGTTGCCAGTTCGGAGTTTGACGGGTTCAAGGTCGCCATGCGTTGGTTTGTTAACAACAAACATTAGATTCGCCACTAAGCACTTTTGGGTGAAAGAAGGTGACACAAGATGACACCTTTTGGTGGATTGGTTTTTTACGATGGCATTGTTATTGTTGGATACCAAGCTTGGTTGTCTCATTTGCCAGAGTTCAATTACATAGTCTTTGTCAGTATACCAAATCCCAAAAGAATTTTGAGATACATGAATGGATGAATACACATCGCAGATGATTCATCACCGGCCTCTGACCACGGGCTACTGAAAAAAAAACACCTTTTTATTACAGGGCAACCATCATCCATCATGGTTGTAAATAAACTTTAACAACATCGCTTATTCGAGAAAAAAGATGGCGGTGAATCGCCTCTGGCCGCGGCAAATAGTGCAATGTTAGGATAAACAAAATTCCATCCTTAACGTTAATTAGTCAGGCAGCCCTCAAGTTTTGTTCTGTCCTTTGACATTCGTCTACATTTCGTAAGATCTATTTCACGTGAAAAGGTATTTGTTACTTCAGATTTGGCGCTGTTTGCGTGAATCGCGCCGCTACCGGGCATCTAAACATAGAATTCACTTCGTACAGGGAACCTTTACGTCAGTTTTTGAATTGGTGGTGGCACGACGTAAAGGCACATAATGCATTGAAAGCAGCCGTGTAGCCATCAAGGCACTGTCTAAAGTGTATAGATCATGACTTGTCAACGCAGTGCTGCGTCGGAAAAGTCAATACACAAGAAAACAATCACCTAATGGCCGCAGTATTATCAGGCACATACTTGTACTTGGAATTTATCTCCCTGCAATTCTGTTTCTTTTTATTTTCTTCGTGAAAATAAATATTTTCAGGAATTTTGGAGATATTCTTGTTTGGGATTCCGTGCTACAAAACACACGATTTGACTTATGTAATGTCGTTTATACTAGAACTGAGGGTGATTCGTAAATTGAAATGCAAAAGATTGTAATGACTCGTCTGACATACCCCAAAGTTTCAGTATGACTCCGTTTGTAGTACTAACTAGAATTCACTCAAGCACATAATCCATGCGCAGAAATAACCAAAAACAAACGGGGCGGTTTTGTTTGTGCTGTAGTCCGTGTAGCCTGTACGCCTATACCGTTAGTTTAATAGAGCTAGCAAAATCTTACCACTTTTGTGTTTTATTTCAAGTGGCTTCTTTGTTGTTTTCACGTTCCACTCAGCGAGTCTGTTAAGTGTTTTACATGAGTATTGACAATGACAATGGCAGGGGTTGAGTTCCACCAAAAACAATGTCAATCCAAAAGTTGCCACCCAAATCTATCTTGCCGGTCCCCACAACCACTGGCACCAAACTCTCAGTCAGGGCCAAACCGGCCATGATCTGGTGGACTTCCTTTTCCATAGAAATAAACTGGTAGTTTGTCTAAATATTCATGGTCCAGAATCAACATCCATGCGTCAACTTGGACAGATCACGCAAGTATCAATTCATGAATTATCTCACTGGAGACTGACAAGTAGGCACTTGACGTCAAAAAATTCTCGATACTAGTATTTAAAATCGCACTGGATATCTAACGGAATCTTCCCTTTTTCCTTTCCAACACAACTTGACCTAAGGTTGTAGCGTCTTTGGAACAGCATCCAAACTAAAACTTCTTAAACTTCATGTTATTTACATGCAAAGACCACAGAGCAGGCCACCACTTTGAAAATGATTTATTGCCACACGAGTTTTCTATTCCAACAAAATGTGAATTTCTCACAGGTTTATATTAATTTAGAAAGATGCGGTTGTATTTACAAAAAATGCAATATGTACTCAATATCAGAATCAAAGAACACTGACTTATTTAACATTTGTATAATTAATTTAATTATTGACGCCTTTCTTTAAGTTTGGTCAAGTTGATTAATATTTTTCATATTTCAAACAAACATTTCAAGACACTGCGGTACGTTGCTACTGGCTACTCTTAAAACCGTTTTGCCGTTTGCTATCCATCGAGGAAGCACCTTCACTCCCCAGATTCCCTGGATGACCACCGAACCAAGGGGCGGGTTCTTGGATTTTGATCGGGTGTACCCATACTGCAGACTTGTAGTAACTCGAGTACGAATACGCGTACTCGTACTCAGTACAAAATTTTGGACTCGTACTCATATCTCGACTCAGGTCTGGGTTCTCGTAACTCCATACTCGTACTCAGGCATAAGTACTCGTACTTCATACTCGTGATTTAAAATTGTGCTGTAGGCCTATACTCATACTCGTACTCGTACTCATGACCAAATAGGCCTACTCATACGCGTACTCATACTCAGTTTTCAGTAGGCCCTACTCGTATCTCATATCGTATCAAAAAAGTACAACCTACGCCAAAAAAATAAGTGAGGCATGCATTTGCTGCTAGAAAGGAAATTCACAAGAAATAAAAAATATGCAACATTTGATTTTCACCCAAACATTTCTTTTGCAAAAATTGAATAAAATCAACCCTTAGACTGGGCCAGTTTACATTGAAAATGCCATATAGCAACTGGCTACTTTCACCTAGTTCCACTTGGGCTTCAAGATTCAAGTAGGATTCAATTAACACTTAACTGCCCCAAAAAAGCTTAAAAACTTCCGTAGTGCCAAGGGGTGGGGGTGGGGTGGGTTCCTAGGTACCACCCCAACCCAGATAACCACGTTCCCATGGGAGTTTGATCATGCCACAACCCAGTAATGGGGGTCCACGTAACCACATATACCCACATAAAAATTTAAATCCGAACTTTGACCTATGACCTCTATGGCCCATTGAAATTGCACTCTCCAAGAAGAGTGGTTCGGCACATTTCCACCCTCACAACTCCAATATAAGGTTTTTTGAACGCAAAATAATTCATTATAATCGCCTCTAGAAACCAATTTAAATAATCATGGCAAAATATGCCATTTATACCATCCTGTATTGTTCTCAGAAACTTCAAACATCACCTTATTTTTTTCCTTTTTTTTCCCATAGACTTACACATTTAAAGCACGTCATGACCAAATTAAAATTGATGCTATCACATAGAAAAGGTTCTTTGATTTAAGTATTATTAATTATTAATTAATTGCCTACTCCTAAGGTATATATCTAAGCAAAATAAATCCCAAAATTTAATTACTTGAAATTTTTAATTAGTAAAATATCTTGTTTTTCACTTCCGTTAGTGCCGCAAGGGGGGGGGGGGGGGGGGGGGGGGGTGGGTGTTCCCTAGGGACCCACCTAATTATTCTAATGAAGCCGTGGGCGGATTGAAAATTTTTTTAGTATCAAGGAGAAGCGTATTCATAATCAGACAATTAGCCATAAAACTCCTTGAAAAAGTTGTGAATTGGCTGAACTGCGTAACCGAGAAATTGAAAAAAAATCAATGTTTGTGTACTATTGACCCTCCCCTTTATGCACCTAAGTGTTAAAGGCCGACCCAGAGATTTCCCGAGTAGGGCGCCATCAATTTCCAAAAAAAATTGTTTTTTTTACATTACCTAATCTTGTCCCATATCCTAATCACACTGTATGAAATAGCGAAGCTCAAATCTGAAGTCCTTCATATACAACATCACAATTCTTGTTTAACAACCCTCGTCTTACCAATGGGGGGGGGGGGGGGTGGTACCCACCCCTACCGAACTTCGCCCCTTGCGCAAAACTCTAAAAAAATCGTAAAAGCTTCTCTTATCGTTCTCTCTCATCCTTTCCGGTCATTTTAGCGAAAAAAATGTGAAGGAAGTACCTTCACCGGGGTTAGGTAATGCCGTCAAGTCGAAGGGTAAAGGGGGGTGGTTGCCACCCAAGGATATTTTATGATGGATTTTTTTGAAAATATTATGGCACATATGGCTCTAAAACTCGATATTTATGTAAAACCTAGCCAATGCCATCTTTAGAGCTCAAAACCGCATAAAATAAAGAGCTAGTCGATATTCCTAGATTTTTTAGCGCAAAATTGCATTTTCGCCTATTTTCTGTGAAAAAATGCAAATTTGGCCCTGGCTTGAATGACGTCATTGTGACGCATACTAGGTATGTTAGTAATTTTCTGGTATCAATGGAAAGAGTAGGACCATAGCTATCCAACTGTACACAATCATAAAGCATATTCGGGTGCTTTATAACAAATTCTCTAGGGAACCCGCCCCCCCCCCCCCTTTGGGGTACCGTGTTACAAAAAAGGTCTTGGTAAGACAGGGTTAAAATTCCGGATCCGGAAATTTTTGTACACACGTCTCCAATAATGGCACTGTTATATACACATAAATGTTTACACTGCTCAAAACTAAACTCCATCCATCTCAACTTTGGAATTGAGCCATTCTAGGTGACTATCTTAGTTTTAGTTGACCTATTTTTAATTAATATATAAAAATAATCTCTTCATTTCAGACTTTTAAAAAAACTTGAAATATAGTGGCCATTATGTTTTGGAATCTGGACTGGAGTAAACTAATTTTCTAAAAAATGCAGTCAATTAAAACAGTGGTATACTATGTGGAAAAAATTAAGCAACAAATGTGTATAATTGTGGCAATGTCACACAATATTTGGCCAAGGCAGCAATGAGGGTTAAGCAACCACCCAGTGGATATAAGGACCAGTTGATGACAGTTTTTTCGGTTTTAACCTACATGCATGACATGAAGATCAAGGATATGCCTGTGTAAAACTAAAAAATAATTAACCCAACAAAGCATTTCTTTCAAGATATACTCTTTTTACCCCAAATAATTGTGATGCATATCACTTCTAATTCTGATTTTTTTCTCTTCTCTTTTTTTTCCCCCCCTTATAACTCAGTGTAACATGTAGCAATTCAATGTATAAAGATCCTCTTAGGAATTTCAAGGCTTAAGCACATCAGTGATTTCAACTCAAAAGACCCCCAAAATACTTAAATTTACAGGAATAGCTCAAAGTGAAGGTTAAGTCTTGTCCGGCAACTGAAAATCGACGAAGGGCGAATCAGCTCGAATAGCATTGTTCAAATATGCGAATCATCATTCAATTAACGTATTGCACTAAGTGTCCGTATGGAGATAATGACTAAAAAGCTGAATTTACCTTATTTTGTTGCTTTAAGATTTTGGTCTTATTATACTAACTTGTAGGGTATGTTAGAATACCTATCCTTTGTTGGCAGACAGCAAAAATCCTGTTTTTGATGACATTCTTTTTTTTTTTTAGTCTCTGATTTAGAGCAAATCACTGATAGTGCCTTTATATTAGTTTCCTTGTTATGTCAAAAATGTAATCTAATTTATAGGAAAGTTTCTTACTATCTCTAAATATATCTAGTGGGTGTAGAATACCATGTTGAGTGCCAATTATAATTGAAACTAATATGTTTCCACACCACCAGCATGTTCTAATCTCAGCATGTACGGTAAATGTACACGTAGAAAGTGTGCTAGCAAAACCAGATTGGAAATTGTGGCAGGCACTTGTTTTGGATGGCCAATGGTTAGGATGGAAACACCTGATTTTAGGTTTTACCATGCATATTCCTATATCAAAAGACATGTATTTAAAAAGTTGTGTTCCGAAATACTTGTGGCTATTTTGGGTTATCGTCCGGGGCTAAAATGAGCTAGGTTATCCCTGGAAAGGAAAGTTGATCTAATGACGGTTTTTCTAGTATCAAAATTTATGAGGATAAGATATGTTAGGTAAAAAGGCCGAATCCCTTAACGCATCCCTCGATATAGGGGGTATTTTCCGGGGGGTCCAAAAAAATTAGAAAAATTTTGAAAATTTTATGGTACATATTAAGACAAATAAGATCTCTTGACACCGTCGAATGACCTAATAAACTTCAGGTATTTAAGTATGTGTACTAGATGTATTAATGATATGAGGGTAAATAAGTTTTTAGGGGGTCACTAAATGCCCCCTTTATTAAGAAATACAGTGAAAATTGCTTAAAATTACAAACATACACAATTTAGAATACGTAGGTTGTTCAATCCAGAACAGTACTTTCATGGATAGTAAAGGTCTGGTGGTGTCTGGTAGTTGGCAAAATGCAGTATTTTGGGGTGGCAAAAAAACCATGGGGGGGGGGGGGGGGAGTGCCTCCAAATATGGCGACTTATAAGTGCCTATACCAGATGGTACAAAAATAACGTGTTCGTACCATCTGGTGTGGACGGAAAGTTTATCTCATGCGGTTTTTCTAGATCACATTTATGAGGAATAAGATTAGTTAGGTAAAAAAGCCCGGTTCCTGAACGCACCCCCAAACTGGGGGTTATTTCGGCGGGGGTTCTGGGGGGGGAGGGGAATAATACTATAAACTATATGGTACATATGCAGATAATAAATATACATGACCGTCTATGACCACAAAAATTTTTAGCATATATCGGGTATTTAAGTATAATGTAACTTGATGTAGTAACTATACAAGGGGAAAAAGTTGTAGGGGGTCACTAAACCCCCCCAATATTAAGACATACTCTGAAAACCTGAAAATAAAAAACCCCACCTACCACCAGTTAGGAAATAAGACTTTAGTATTTGTGCAATGCGTACAGTAAGTTTTCAGGATGAGAGTATAAGTGTCATCTGTGATGTCTTGTGAGTGGCAAAGGGTAAAAGACAGTATTTTGGGTGGCAACCACCGTGGATGGGGAACTTGAATGTAAATTTGTTTTAATATGTGCCACGCAGGTGTCCGAAAATAGATTTCAGGGTGTGGATTTTTCAGAGATAAAAGTTGTCATTGAAGTTTTTAATGTTGATATGTGAGAGAAAAGGTCATTGGTTTGTAGATTGAAGTGAATGGGGGGGGGGGGGGGTTGGTTGGGTATTGGGTGTCAGTTTGGTGGGGTGCACTTCAATAGCGACTTATATGTGCCACAGATGGGGTCATGAAGCTTTAAGGTTCGATTTTATGAAAAAGGGGCGTCATTGGTTGTGAATGGGGGTCATTGGGTGTCAGTTTGATGTCAAACTGGGGGTTTCAAAACAGGCTTGATACCACAAAGGTATGCTGGGAGCATATACTGGCATGGTCCACGTCCATTAAGCATTACAAATTTTCGTTGCAAAACATTACCATTTTAAATTAACTAACACTTGAAAATATTTGTTGTTTTGCACACCCCACTGCTTCATGTGGATAACAATAAACTGTCGTGGAGCGGGTGGTGAGTCAGCAATAATACAAATACAGATGATTACAAATAATATCCACCAAACCTGTAGTAACCTACGAATCTATTGATTTCTTTATTTAAAAGGACATAATGAATGGCATGAAAAGAAATTTGAACATAATGAAAAGGACCCTTACTTGAACATCACTTCCTCCCACGAGTTTGAAAACAATTTGGATGTTTACTACATTCTGTAAAACAGTAAAAAAA